>VUQS01028876.1:0-13412 GCA_015108495.1 Heterochromis multidens | reverse complement strand
TTTTTTTTTTTAAGCAATGTGGATGTTTGAATTCCTTGCCATTGTGGAATAACATCTGAGTGGCCCCAGATTCTTTTTGCAGCATTGAGCCCAATAACACAGCAAGAGCCACAAAGAACTATCTTTGGTGATAAAAAGAACAAGGAGTACCTCCAACAGATGGTATGGCTTCCACAGAGGCAGTTTAAAGCTGTGCCAGTGTAACCAGGAGAATTCAAATGGTGGGTCACATCATATAAAAATCAGTTTTAGTTTTTTTCCTAAATGCTATTTGAATGAGGTAATTGATAAATAAATTCTCACTTTTTTTGCACACTACATTAAATCTTGTTGGATGCGCATTAACACTGAAAGGGAAATTCTTTTAATTACATCTTTGATCTTAATTTGGATAATTGCCAAGTTTCCATCACAGGACAGCCACACACTCCCTGTTTGTGGGCTGTGGGAGGAAATCTACATAGACATTAAGAAAACAAGCAAACTCCACACAGAAAGGCCCCACCTAACCAGGAGGTTCAAACTAGTAGCAGTCTTGCTGTGAGGTGATAGTACTATTCACTGCACCACTGTGCTGCCCCTATTGTAAGGTGATCTGTTTTCTTTCATAGCATTTTGAGGACTTTTCTTCTGTGTCAGGCTTATAAATAAAGTCTAAAAGTACATGTTTGTCCTTCATAGGTTTCACCTTTCTGATAAAAGCCAACAGATTTAGTTTGCCTTAAGTTGGGATTGTCTTTTAAACTTTTAATGCAAAAACTCTATCTATGAGAATTCTTGAGTGTGCTGTGCTACATGTTAACTGATCCATTGTCAGATGAAGACCATGTAATATGGTGGAAAGCTGAGAAATGGCTGTTGGTCTGGGTCTGTTTTCCTCTAAGTCTGACCTGGTTGTTACACGCCACAATGATGTGTTCGGGTTCTGGCATCACACTACTCTCCTGTGCCACTAGGGTGTCCCTTTCAGGTCCTGGTAGACGGTAGGAGGTGAAGAGACGATAATATTGCTCCATACACAGAGGGGCTCCTGCCAGCTGACCCCGGGCATAGTCCACAGGCAGAACACGGCTACACACAGACATGCACAACTTTGTTAGACCTTTTCTTTACACATGAACTGTAAGTGAAGAGAATTATTTTGTGACAGTTTGAATTATATGTTAACTCACGCATCAATGATAGTCTTGTACTCCAAAACTCCAGAAATTAGGTGTGCAGCAAATCTAGAAAAGATAATCTTGCTCTGTTTTAATAACGCACAAAACACACACATTGCACTTGGTCGCTCCTTCGCCACCGTACTCTTATTCTTGATTAATTGTGTGGTTTCATTACACTTAACAACATAAATGCTTTATGTAAATCATGTGGTTAAGGAGCCAGTAACAGATCAATACTATGTTAACCTAAACCACAGTTTTCGGACCTCAAAGCATTCTGGGTAATGACCCTTTCTATCAGTGTGCAGCCAGGAGGGAAGTGTTCAAATTTGTATAATCAGTAAAATCTGGTAGAAAAGCAATTCTTACAGTTACTACTACAGTTACTACTTACTATAATTGATCAGTCTCTGTGCTGTAATAACCAAAATCACCTACAACTTGTAATGCATGGCAGCATGGCAATTAGAGGTTGTCTCCCCCCCCCCGGTTACTGTTACTGACAATGAGTAACAAGGAACACCGGTAATAAAACGATTCCTTCCACTACTAGTTTGCAGAGGATTTGTCTGTCCTATTGTATTCTATCAAACTGTGAAATTTCTTTCATGGTTCACTTGTCGCAGAAGTGCATACCTTAAAGAGTCAATGGGAGCCTTGAAGTTCTGCTGTGGGAAGACCATTGCAGGACTTGAGTTGACAGGTAAAGCCAGTCTGTTGTTCAGGTACATGTCATTCAACCAGTAGTCATAGACCTACAGTGGAAAAAAAGCAAAAACCAGCAACAGAACTGAAGGTGAATAAAGGAAGCGGACCATTTAAAGCAGATAAAGCTATTGATAAGTCTATACAGATGACTATAAGTCTGAAATGTTTTCCAACCTTTCTAAAAGGTTTATTTAAATCAGTAATGTCTTTAGGATTTGGTTTAAAACATTTAATTTTTAAACTTATAATCACTCAAAACACAGATTGTTGTTTCATACCTTAAATACATTTATGCCATTTCATTTAATAATTTGTCAGAACAATAACTTTGGATTTTGGCCTGTTATTACGTTTAATGTTTTCATCTTTATTTACCCAGTTCGCTTTGTTTTCTCTCCTCTCCATGAGTTTGCTCTGTAGTAGCTCCCCCACTCCTCCAGGGGTTCCAAACTGTTTCACTATGTTTTGCGTCTTGTTGAATTGTTCTTCTGTGAGCAGGTGCTTCATGCACTTCAGGTACATGTCCAGTGTGTCTTTCAGGTTGGGCACCGGCAGCTTTGACGGAACCTGGACACCATGGTGGGATGAAAAACTTTCAATTCTCCTCTCCAGTTTTTCTTTTTCTACATCAGTGACTAAACATCGTGGAAGTCTCCCTATGCATGAATCACATAATATTATCACGCAAATATTTAAGGAATAAATAAAGAATCAATAAGATTAATAATAATTCAGTATATGTGCAATTGTGAAAATTATACATTTTCCTCTTAAAATGTCAGAATGCTACATTCTAATAAAATCTCACACATGAATTCCAATATAATCCTTTGAAAGCCACTTTTATGTCTTGAAATGCTATTGGATTTTATTTGATTTGGCAACCCTTAGCCGTAAAATGTAAATATCTCATGCAGAATCCAGAAGAAACATATCCAGTGTACTTATAATGCAGATAGAAAATGTATTTACATCTTGGCCCCCTGAATCTTTGCAGGCGTCTTGGTCGAGAACTGGCATGCTGGCGACGTAGAGGGGCAATCAAGCAGGTGGATTCACAAGAGGGACTCTGTCTACAAAGAAAATCTACAGTCATTATTTAAAGTGGAAGATTATTGAAATAAACATCAGTCACAGTGACAATCTGAAACCAATCGACTTTAATCCTTACTCTGATGAAAAATATTATGACATATGTAGAAAGTTAATAAAAATACAAGAATAGACTGCTGTTGTCCGGAAGAATACATAAATGCGCACCTTGTGAGATTATAACATGCACGATGTGAGAGGCAATTTTGTTTTGCAAACCTGCGCATTTGATGAAAACATGCTTCCATTACTAATGGGAAACTAACAAAAAAATAGTGTGCAACTGGATGTTTTACTCACCAATGAGGAAAAAAACACCTCCTCGTCCAGGAGCTCAAGCAAGTAGTTTAAGTTGGTCCATCTTTACCTGAATCCATTTCTGACAGAATTTCTTTAAAATGTCACTGCTTCGATCCTTTATCATTTTGAGCATCTTTCAATCCCATACATGACATGAGCACAACTCCTTGGCTGGCTCAAGAGAGATGCTGAGGGTACCTCAGCCTCCTGGCAGCCAGGCTCCTCCCAGAAGTCCTGCTATTCGCCGAGAAGTTTATTTGGCACTTCACATCCTCATCCCACCTTATTTAGACTCCGGCTGAGCTCCTCAGATGCTCACGCACTTTGCAGAAAAACAATTAGGATGCATTTTACGTGGATTTCTTCCTTAGGCTTTCAGAATTTACAACACTCCGCAGAACAATTTGGGCGCGTACATTACACCCACCTGACTGCAACGGACCGATTCAGATGATTCTATTTAACATTACAAGCAGATATTTGTATTTCCAACAAGACTGGACGGATTCTATTATACATACAAACCACAAGACCCTATGAAATTAGTTATATTTTGCGCAACTGCAATTTTTTCCGAAATATTCAGAGGTTGCTTTCACTTTAATAACAAATGCTTCCTTTTTGTTTAAAATTCAGGGGCAAGGATCAAAGCACCACACAAATGTAGGCCTTAAAAACTTTAATGTTAGATTTTTTAACCAATTTGTTTTCACAGGCAAAACATGTCAGAATCTTTAAATGAGACACTTTCGCATTATAACAACACATTTAAATACCATTCTTCAGTTGTGATAACTTTATAGATTATCTTCATTTATAGAGGAAAATAACATTGCAGAATAAAAATTACAAGTTGTACCCTAAATAAACGATTTCAATAAACAATATCATTCACATGGTGTTGATTTAATTATGTACATAAATATACATTTATGTACAGTCGCAGGTCATACAGTGAGGCTATACATTCCTATGCATTCCAGAAAAATAAAATAATTAAAAAGAAAAAGCATATTTCACTTTTTCCTACCTTTCTAAAACTGCCGTGTGACATACAATATAGATTACAATGAAAGACACATTACATTTGTTCTTTTGTTCAAACACATTTGCACACAATCCCTGAACACGATATGAGTCAGTTTCCGATACAGTGATAAATACTGTTAATGAATATACATTTATCTCAGCAAATCTTTCATAAGAGTCTCGCCTTTAAATGAAGAAACGCCAGCGAGCGCCTTTCTGCTAAAGCTGTAACCTACTTGATTTGACAAAACCTAGAGAAATTGTCACCAGAAGCGGTAAATAATTGATATTGTTACACAATCATAATCGTGTTATGCAATTGATTGAATCGGACATGATACAGACAACTCTACATCGGCACTTGGATAGTTTAACACACAGGTAAAGGTCTTTTACGCATACTCTCCCCCAGAGGATTCCTCCTCTGAATAAGAGCGTTGAGCAAAGGTCTCAATGCCATTCTCGTCAATCGTTGTGCACAAACCCTTCCTCTTCTTTTCTCGTTGCTCCATCTTAATCGTATCATACAGTCCCGTTGGGCCGTCTTCTAGGAGCATATTTCGCTCGGAGAAAGAAGGCTTCATTTGTGCCACGTTCTTCAGCAGGAGGAGCGCCGGTGCGTAAAGTACATTGGCGAGCCCCATGCCTAAGTTGAGCTGAACGAAGCCCAGGTTGTGCACTATCTGTCCGGCCACCACGGGCCCCAGGGCATACGCCACGCAGTAGGAGATGTCTGCAATGGCGTACACACTGCCATACACTGACACATGTCGCACATCCACTAAGAAACCCAGAGTTGGTAGGAGCGCCGTGTCCACGAAGGCGATGCCAAAGCAGATGCCACACAGCGGAATCATCAGCTGTCCAAAGTTTTTACAGGCTGGCACTGTGCACGAGCTCGCGCCTATAAATACCATACCTATAGCCCCGTAAAACCACTGCAGATGAGGGTACTTGGCTGCTAATTTGACAGTGAGATACACACCTAGGACATGAGGAAAGAATGCAGGGAACCATGTCATGCCGATTTCCCACTGGCTGGCATGCATGGTTTCCTCCATCCAGTTGGCTATAGTGGGCTCAAGGAAAGCAAGAGGGATGTTACAAATGATCAGAGCACCGGCCACAACAGCTATGTAAGGATCAATCATGAGTTTATATATGGGGGTACCCACTGGCATGTTTTCTCTCTCACGATTAGAGAATGGCTTCAGCACAGTCAGACACAATATACCATCAGTGAGACAGATGCAGGCCAGAATCAGGAAGGGCACCGACTTCCCTGCGAATTCATAGAGGACCCCTCCAAATGGGGGCGCCACAAGACTTCCAAAAGAGATGAAGGCCAAGGCAATGCCCAGCGCTTTGCTCCTTTCTGCCTCCTCTGTGTACCTGTCTGCGATCAGAGCGATCCCTGATGTGTCGGCGAAAGCAGAGCCCAGGCCTTGCATGCTGCGCGCCAGGAACAGAGTCGCGTAGTTTTCAGCAAAGGCAAAAATAACAGTGGAGAGAAACATGACATTTAGTCCGATGAAGAGCGGGATATCATACCCGACCCTGTCTATAAACGTCCCACTTAGCGGGTTCACCAGGAGCTGCAGGATGGCCTTAGAGGCAAAAAGAACGCCTATCTGCAGGTCGAAGTTCCCCTTGATTACCTTGTGGGTGGTGCTGTTAGTGGAGTTGGTTGCAACAGCTTGGGTTTGATCCGCTGCATTCTGTAACTCTTCAAGGTAATCAGGTATAATTGGCACAATTACCATGTAAAGCATGTTGTCTAACAAAAGTGCTACGCAGACTATTACTAGAATAATCCGTTTCTGCCGTTCTGGGTCTTGGATTACGTTGCCCAGTTGTTTAGTTCTTTCACCCATCTGGGACAACTTGGAGGCGGCAGATTGTGCCATGTTAGTGCCCTGTCCCTCTGTGGTCACCTCCGGCTCCATGATTTTCTCCCTTTCTGACTCAAGTCTTGACTTTTGAAAAATAAATTCTGCTTCCCCAGTTTGCTTTTTATAAATTTACGCACACTTGGCATATGTGTGTTTTTTTCTCTTTTTAAAAAAATTTTGTTTCCTTCTCCGGTACCTTAATTAGCTAAATAACTTTTCTCTGCTTTACCTCTTCTCTGTCCCCTGCGCTGTTCGTCATCGCACGCGCGTTTCCACTTGCGTGACTTGGACTCGTTTTATCCCCGCCACCCCTAGTTGCTTCATTGTCTCATATCCCGTCATTCAGGTGACGCGCTGGCTCCGGGTAGCACTCCCAGGTTGGGGATTCACCTACTGCTCACAGTGCCGGCTCCATCAGTGCGCTGGTTGTTTTAGGTCCGTCTGCTGCGCCCCTCCGGAACCCAGACGCTCCCAGCTGTCTCCGGTCACCTGTAACGCTGTGAGCTAAGTCATTATTTCACATCAGGCAAGCTGGTTTTTGTCGGCCAAGGAAGGAGTACACACTGCAGTTTGTTGGCTCCCATAGGTATCCCCCTTCCCCCTCCCACCTTCGCCGATGGCTGTGACGCACAGTCCTGCTGCTCTCCAGCAGATCTTTTATGCTAATTAAACATAAAATCCCGAGTGCGCACTTCTGTCCAGTGAGTTGCTTCAAAGGAGAGTCGAAGATTCATGGCTCAGTTTAACCTTCTCAATGTTAAGTGTTTTTTTTTTTAGCAGATTTTTAGCGGTTGTAATTGATTCAGGTCTAAATGTAGAATACTTTTACAACATCGGGCTTACAGAACAGCACACATTCAGCTCTCTGGCTGAGTGTGAAGTCAGTAACACAAGGAAAACAGTTATTACATTTGGGATCACGAGCTGCAGCACCTCTACAAAGAAAGATGCAGATTTCTATTTTTTTTTTAAGGAAAAATTAGGATTTTATTTTTTTTGTTTCAGCACCACAATCAAGTGGACAGCTCCACAGAAGCTGACACTAAAACAGTGAGATTTAACAGTTTATTTTTCAAATCACCCCCCAAAATTAATAAATTTTTCGGACAGCAGGGAACTAAGGAGTGTAGAATAAATCAGCAATGATACAGCACGGCTGATCCTGGCTCTTTTCCAGTAGTTTGTGATAACTCATTGACGATCACTGTTCGATCCTCTATTTAAGGACAATCTCCGAGCCAGATGTGAAAATGTAAACTACAGATTTACTCACAAAGGACATGACATATATATATTTCGTCATGGAGAATTACTTTAAACAAAACTTCGATATATCATGAAACGAGAGGAACCTGAATGAGATGAGTGAACTGAAGTATTAAACACGTAGATACTGCCATCCAGCGGTGAAAATAAGCTGACATAAAAATTAACCGCAGGATATTTCAGTGACAGTAATCTCCTAATGGAGAAATAAATAATTCAATTTCAAATAGATATTGATTTAGAGAAATTTCCTGAATCAGTTATCAGAGTCACATGTCGCTTTTGCTGTCATTATACGTTTTTATTTATTTATTTTATTATTTTTTTTAGAAACTGACAGTTGGCAAAATTACATTTAAAGACAATAGAAGTAGATTTAAAATAATTTAAGTTTTATTACTCCATAGGAAGCATTTACAGTGTTCTTCTGTTCCCATGTGATATAAAACTTCAAAAAGCTTGTCAGCTGTTGCCACAGATATGGCTAGATCTGAAACATGAGACAGAGCTGTACTGACATCTAGTGGAGGAAGACTGAATTGATGAAGGAACCAGTAAAACCTGAGACGTGAATCGTACCCATTCCCTTAGTATTTTACTGTACAGCAAAACCTGCGCTTTTTTTTGTTTTTGTTTTTTTGCCAGACAGTATGATTTGATTGTGAATTATATTTATAGATCTAATCAGGATGGGAAGCGTTAGTTTATCAACCAATTATTTGTGTGTTTACTCTGTTGGTTTACTCCTTGTGGCTTTGTTCAGCCAGTAGATGTCCTCATATCCCTACAGACTATCCCTACAGCACCACTTTCATCATTCAAAATGTTTTCTCCCATTCCTGTTTTTTTTTTTTTTATCATTGTCATCATATAATAAAACCCATATTTCACTGTCTGCACTTTCACCTTTTTAAAAGGCTTAATTCAGTTGTTACGTTATTCTGAGTAGAGGTTTAACAAAGACAAATATTAGGGTTCCAAATACAGAGGCAAAATATTTTAAACCTGAAAAGACAGAAAAAGGTAGAAACCATCCACACTCTTGTCCTCTCTGTGAACAGCTTTTAGTATAACTTGTTTTGGCACTGAGACAAAATGAAATACACAACCTGGACAGCATGCACACTAAATGTGGTTGATTTATGAGCCTGCTGTCCATCATTTATTCTCAGTGTCCTCAAAGGAAGTACAAAAAAAGTTTTTTTTTTCAGCTTGAAAAGATTTAAACGAATCATGGGTGGTGGTGAAAGAGGTTCAAAACATTTTGGGGTTAAAATCTCTAAGAAGAAAAAGTATTTTGTTCTTGATGAATTTTAACTGGCAGTTGTAATTTGATGAATAACTGACTTGACGCGCGCTGCCTAATTTTTTGTCAGTATAAAATGGTAAAGCCCTGTTTGGGGATGTCACTGCTTATGAATAGACTTAGTTTTTTATGACCAATAAAATGTAGGGCAACAGTGTAAAATATAAACACTTGTCAGACTGTCAGACATAAAGGTAAGAATGAATATGATGAAGTGCATGAGATGAAGTTAAGATGAATTTAGCTTTAAATTACACTCTACTCCATTCCAGTGTCTTTGAATCAAATCCCTATTGTTTTCCCCCAGAGCTTGATTTGACGTAGGCATGTTAAATCCGACTAATAATTGTTACAAATCTGACAAAAAGACAACTCAAAATCAGTTTTATTTTTAGACCACATGTTATGTCACATTAGTGAGAGAACAGCTTTGATAATCACATTTATTTCCCTCGGTAAACACACTCTAGTGGAAAAGCTTATGCAGAATCATGAAGGCCAAACTGTGAGTTGGCTTCTGGTTTACCCAAGAGACCCTTGAGATTGATTTCCTCTCACTCACTGCACTGACACATAAACACAAACATGTGCAGACACAGTTACACACAGAAGTTGCAGATAAAAAAAACACAAACACAAACTTAGTTAACTGTGTTTACTTTTTTTGTCAGTCACCCCGTCTTTATCTGTTTTAAGTACAATGTCCTCTCAGGGCCAGCACTGTCCTCATAACTGGATTGGCTGTGTTAGGGGATCAACATTTTTTTTTCTGTTTTCCCAGTGACTCTGCCCTGATCTGATTTGATCAGGAGATTCAAGATCACCATGTAATCTCGAGCAGTTGCCAAAGTATTAATTTCTAGCAGCCACACAAAATCCAAAGCCACTCAGCCAAATGCACACATTATAAAAGGTCAAAAATAACCTCAGTGGAGCTAAATGATTATAATATTAGGTTGTTTTTAATAGACTGAAATTTTTATATGGAAATTATAGATGGGCCAAACATTTATTGCACTCTAGCTGTAGTCTGCAATAATGGGAGATTATTAAAAATAATTTCTTTGAATAAATGCTGCATACTAAAAAACAAACAAACACATAACCACAGATAATAGACTTTTATTTAAATTTCACATCAGCAAATGTAAACAAACACTAAATGCAACGTTTCATTCATACTTAAAGCAGGGCTGTACCACTTTTAACGGTGTACAATAGACACTTAGCAGTTGGAAACATGCAGAGACTCCACAGAAACCAGCAGTCATCTACTAGGGGTGGCAGTAGTTAGCATTGTCAAGAAGGTTCTGGGTCCGAATCTCCTGGTTGGCTGGGGCCTTTCTGTGGGGTGCTACAACTTCCTAAACTCCACGCAAATGTCCAAACAGATTCATGTTAGGCTAATTAGTGATTCAAAATTAGCCATATGTCTGGGTGTGAATGGTTGTTTGTTTCTCTGTCTGTGATAGACTGGCAACCTGTGCAGGGTGTGACCACCTTCTAGCCCAATGTCAGCTCTGGATGGGGTCCAGGTTCTGTGATCTTGAATTTGATAAGGGTTTAGGAAAATTGGTGGCTGGATGTTGTGCATAAACCAGACTGCTGCTTTTGAGATCAAATGAGGGCAAATTAACAGTCAACACTGGTGGTCTATGTAGTAGAATGTGACTCATCCATGTGGCTGCTGTAGAAGACACACTGCACCAATCAAGAGTGAGACCTTTTAACAGAGATTAAATATACAACTGCAATTCCAAAAAAGTTGGGTCACTGTGCAAAATGTAAATAAATACTGAATGCAATAATTTGCAAATCTCACAAACCATACTTTATTCGCAATTGAACATAAAAAACATATCAAATGTTTAAACTGGGACATTTTACTATTTCATGAATAGTAAATAGCTGATTTTGAATTTGATTGCAGCAACATGTCTCAAAAAGCTGGGACAGATTAAAAAAAGAACATTTTAGAGAGGTAGAGTTTCTCAGAAATGAAGATGGGCAGAGATTCACCAGTCTGCAAAAAACTGCATCTACAAATTGTGGAACAATTTCAGAATACTGTTCCTCAATGTAAAATTGTGAAGACTTTGAATATCTTATCATCTACAGTACATAATGTCATCAAAAGATTTTGAGAATCTGGAGAAATCTCTGTGTGCAAGGGACAAGTTCGAAAATCAGTACTGGATGCCTGTGATCTTCAGGCTCTTAGGTGACACTGTATTAAAAACAGGCATGATTTTATCATGGAAATCACTGCATGGGCTCTGGAACATTTCCAGAAATCATTGTCTGTGAACACAGTTCACTGTGCCAGCCACAAATACAAGCTAAAGCTCTATCATGCAAAGAAGCAGCCATATGTGAATATGACCCAGAAACACTGTCGACCTCTCTGGGTCAAAGCTCATTTAAAATGGATAAAGGCAAAGTGGAAAACTGTTCTGTGGTGAGATGAATCTGAATTTGAAATTCTTTTTGGAAAACATGAACCCTTTATCCTCTGGAGTAAAGAGGAGAGGAACCATCTGGCTTGTTATCAGCGCTCAGTTCAATAGCTTGCATCTCTGATGGTATGGGGGTGCATTAGTGCCTATTGAATTGACAGCTTGTACATCTAGAAAGGCACCATCATCAGTGCTGAAATGTATATACAGGTTGGTATGTTCTATTGTGAATCAAATATGGGATTATGAGATTTGCAAATCATTGCATTCTGTTTTTATTTACATTTTACATAGCGTCACAACGTTTTTGGATTTGGGGTTGTACATCCTCCAGGTGTTGCTTTACGTACTGCTTTTAAAAAAGTGCAGTAAATTGATTGATAGCATACCCCATATAGCTGAATGGATAAAAGGCAACATAATCCCCATATGCACTTACTACCATATACATATACACAGATTTGTCACATTTAGTTTCAGTGATTTTGCAACATTATTAAAAAAAAATTGTTGTCCATATCCTAAGAAGATGACTGTTTACATTTTAAATGTATATTTCAGAGTTGGAAACATCTAATCAAAGGGTGATAGTGAGTAGTAGTATCCCAGCAGCATTCCATTAACAGCAGAGCATTTTTGATGCTGTGAAATGATCTTGACATCATGATTGTAACAGCTGAGCACAGCATGTGTGTTTATATGTCTGTGTTAATGTAAATCAGATTGTAAATAGTGTGAAATGGCCACAGATGTGTACACCCTATTCTGGTCAAAGTGTGTGATTTAATGATTTAAAACAGCGATTTCTAAAGAGCAGTGATCCACAGCCTCCCCTTTAATCCAGATTATAGTGAAACACTAATCCTGTAAAAATATGGTTTCTTCAAAACAAATATGCTTTTTCAAATATGTAATGTGCTATGTGTGTATTGGTAAGGTTGAATGTGAATACAGTGTTCGCATGTCCATTCATTTTATGTAAATCACACTGTGTACAAATAGTGGGATTTCTCAAATTCAATGAACTGATTGGAAGAGCAGCTGTGTTCAGCATTACCATTGATTGTCCTGTGGCTGCTCAACAAGAGCATTTGTGTTGCTGTGTACTCTGTGTGTGTGTGTGTGTGTGTGTGCATGTGCAGTCTTACGTTTTCAGGGTTATATAATCGGCTTCACATCTGACAATCAAGATCACTGACAGTCAAGAGTATGTGGTCGACCTGAGGCAGCAGACTGATGTTTTATCTTGTGTTTTTGCCTGGCTGGCCTGAGGTCAGTCAAGAGGTGTTGAAGTCACCGTCTGGTTCTACCAAAAAGGGTAGTGGAAGCACTCCAGGTTGGGCAAACTCTTTTCAGTCCTCCTCACCAAGGGATTTAGAATAAGACCAGTCAGGCCCTGTTGCAACATTTTTTCTTTATTTATTCTTTGAATTGCATCATTTAAAATGTATAATAATTTACTCATTTATACAGCAAAAGATTATTAAACACTTATTTTTATTTGCATACACATTTTAATCCATTCAGATTGCATAATTTTAACATAAAGTGATAAACTGAATGTGCTGCACATTTGTTGGTGAAACAATGAAATGAATATGTCATCTTACTATAATGTATATATGTCTGTATGTACCCTATCTCCTCCTTCACCAGTGGGCCAATCTGAATGAAACTTTGCACAAACATTGTCACATATACAACGATTATTAACATCTATGTTTTTGAAAAATATTTATTGTAAATCCCAGTTCTTTTGATTTTCCTATATGCTTTGTTCCCAAAAAGCTGAATCTGTTCATCTGGACGTAGCGTTTTTTAGTGGGAGAAACGTTTCGTCACCTCTGGTGACTTCTTCAGTCTCAGCTGACTGCAGGCTTCCCCAACCTTATAAACAGTACATTTGCATAATGACCGCAACTAGCACCACTGACTAACAATGGGCCATGAGGTCAGTTTCATGATCATTAGTATGCAAATTGTCATGACCATTCATCAATGGCCATGAGTACCATTCACAGAGATTGGGAAATGGCTGCGATCACAGCATTGTAAGATGGTGACAGATGTACCCTTAGGCCCCCTCCTCGGTTCAGAGATGGTCTTTCCCTTTTCACGTAAATGGACTCCTTGACTCCCCGTTCAAACCAGCGTTCCTCCCTGTCCAGGATGTGTACATCCTCATCACTGAAGGAGTGGC
>VUQS01028873.1:9841-25383 GCA_015108495.1 Heterochromis multidens | reverse complement strand
GGTGTGAGTGGGTGTGTGTGTGTGTGTGTGTGTGTGTGTGTGTGTGTGTGTGTGTGTGTGTGTGTGTGTGTGTGTGTGTGTGTGCGTGTGCGTGTGCGTGTGCGTGTGTGTGTGGGTGTGGGTGTGTGTATACCCTATCTCCTGCTTAACAGGTGGGCCAATTTGAACAAAACTTTGTATGAACATCGTCACACATACAGCAATTACTAATATCTATATGTTTTTAAAAAACATTTATTATATGTCATTTCTTTTGATTTTCATATTCATCATGCCCCTGTGAATGTGATGTTACGTTCTCAATTTATATTTAAGGTGATGATGCTAATTAGACTCACTCACTGAATTTTACCTTTTATACTAGCTTTATAGTGTCTAGGGGTTAGAAATCAGCCATATAGCTTGCATAACATCTGTTTGTATCTTGTTGAATTAAGCCCACAAAGACCAGTGAATATCAGAGTAGCAGCACTCAGCTGATCACAGCCTGTACACAAAGAAAAATTGGCTGGAGCTCACAGAACAAATTAATATGCAACTTATTTCTAAGTAATTCTTTTCCCCATGCTGCACTGCTACACCCACTCTTAAGTGCAGCGTACCCAGTTTTAGCCATGCAACCATCACAACTGTCAGTGTCTTTAGAATTGTACTATTGCAGTAAACTGCTATAAGTTTGCCAAACCAAATATTCAGAATGATAACATGGTTCGAATCGTAGGTATTTCAGTTTGAGAAAGGCTCCTTTCTGCTTAATTATTGCAATTACTTGTTAAAGTAGCTCCTAATACAGACAGGACGCTCTGTTGCCTTATGTGCGAAAATATAACTGCTTGTGCATACCTGAATGACATTATGACCTCATGTATGTTTAAACAAGCCTGCTGCACATACATACTTACTAATGAACAAGTGGTCAGTGGTTTTGGGTGAATATTTGACTGATCTTGTGTCCAACCTGTGACACTCTTCTGTCATTGTATCTGTATGTGCTTTTTGGTTAGGGTTCCTGTTTCTTTTTCCTTTTTCATCACACATGATGTTCTTCTCTGTTCTCTCTTTTTTTGTTCACTTAGTTTGATAGTGAGGAATATTTTCTAGATTTTACATCTTGTAATCCTTGTGGGGGGTTTTCAGGCTGTGGTGCATCACTGCAGTAAAATCAAAATATGAAAGAAGTAGAATGTGTGACACGAGTACCTGAGAGACAGTTGTTTTCTGACAGAAACAACAGAAAACACAGATGAAAATAGTTGCTGGAGGCATGAATTAAATCAACTAAAGGGGCCTGTCTTTTCCTTGATTCGTGAGCCTTTAAAAACCCTCCAGCTGACTCTGATTGCAAATTCAATTCACCCTTAAAGTGCCTTCATCACAATTGCATTCACATTTTTCACATGTGGGCACCTGCTAAAAACAAGAGAGTGACATTGCAACAGGAGTTGTGTCAGCTGGAAGACTGGCTGCATTTGCCTTCAGCTTTATGTGCCAAATTTATTACAGAGAAATTTCATGGGGGGTGAAATCTTAACAATAAATACGCACAGTCAGATATCACCTGACTACTTCTACAATTTATTTCAAGTAAGAATGAGCAGATCCACAGGAGTGTCCTCTATAAACAACATTTTAAGGATGGATAAGCATTCAATTACCCAGTAATTCAAAATTCTTTATTGTTTTAGGGCAGGGTGTTTACTTTGGTTGTATCACCAAAATGGGCTGATCTGGTGTAGATATTTTGACCTCATTCACCAGATCCATTCTGAGGTTAACTCACATATTCTGTTAGACATACTGCAAGAATACAAGAGTCACAGTCCTGACTGACACTTCTTTTAATTAAAACTGTACGTTACTGAGCCAAAGGAGGATAAATTCTTTACTGAAGTGTGGCGGTCTCAGTATTTAGTCCTACCTGGCAGCACGAGGATGGATTAAAGGAGGAATTTAGAGTGGCAGTGACATCCAGAAGCACCTGAGCTTGAACTGGGCCAAACTGTCTTTGCAAAACAAACCTCTTTGCCAGGACATAGTAGGAGAGCCAGCATGAGAATAAACTAGTCTACTATCTGGAGAAAATGGTCACTTTATTTCTTTCAGATAGTTAAATCCAAATATATGCAGCTCTGCATATTCAGACAATTTTACAGGAAATAATTGCTGCTATTGTCAAATAGGAAAAAAATCTATGTGAAGATTAAATTAACTTTCAACATTAGCATTATTTTTATTTCTTTTGTCATTTTGATAGTATTATCAGTCCATGGTAACAAAAAGCAGTTATTTCTGTTTTCCTTCCAACCTGTTGTGGAAACTGTTGCTGACAGAAAACATCCTGTTTAATTTAGAAAAGATGTTATTTATTTTCAGGTATGTGTCTCACGAGTATCATACCCAAGTTGTTTTTGCCTCTCATCAAAAACTGTCCATTTCAGCAGACTGCAGTTCTATATTAAAACTGTCAGGACCAAACTGTCTCCCCTGTGATTAACTCTGGCTGCTCTGCCTGCATGTTTGACTGACAGGCATCACCCAGGAAATGATCAACGAGACGCGAGCGTCAACAGAGAGGAAGATGATAGGAGACATTCAGGAACTGCTGAGTCAAGGAGAGGAGGTCAACCAGCAGGACTCTCAGGGAGCTACTCTGGTAAGAATTTGTCTGCTTTGATTTTCTTCTAAATCTCAACTACTGTCAATTTAAAACTGGATGCCTAAATTTCTAGCTGCTTCATTATTTCAAACATTTAATTCAGTTTCTGTGGGACAAAATGTGTTCATATAAAATGAGATGTATATACTGTATAAATCCACTCGAATGAAAAATGTGATGCAAAGTGGCAGATTTATGTGCTCACATTACACAATGAAGATAGTGCATCACTTTGGCAAGGCAAAGCTCTGAATGTGGTGGTAATGGGCAGTTAATGCAACTGCCTTTCTGTAGCTGCTCCACAATACATTTTCTGAGACAGAATTGATTGTGGCTTTAAAGCAGCTACAAGAAGTGTTTTGTTACTGCGGGTAGCTTCTGTTAGATTAGTTTTACACAGATGAGGGTAGAAGTTGTTGGTAGAGGTTAAAATCGACATTGTGACATCTTCTAGACCACAGCTGCAGCTGTTGCTCTTCAGATGTTTTTTTTTTATTTAAAAAAAGCAGATATTAAGATTGCCACATTCAAAGCCTAGGAAAGACTAGCAGGGTGGACACACACATACATTGCAGCCATGCAGTTAGTGTGGTGCCGTTTTACTGTTTTAATTGTCTGTAGGCCCTGGAGGGTTCTTCCTCTGTGAATCTTCCTGAGGTTTCTAATAGTGGAGTTTAAATCTTTCTTGCTGTTTTTGTTGGGTTATCCAAGCAAACAAATCCTGGAGCAATAAGGAAGGGGATGTGATTTTAATATTTTTTTTCTGTGCTGAACCCCTTTTTTTTTTTCTTTTTTTTTAATTTGTAAGCTTTTTAAAGTGGACCTTTTACAATCATCTCTGGCTCCATATTTTTATCCTTAGATTCTAAAAGAGTAGATTTGCATGATACACAGTTATAAAATAATTCTTATTCATCTTATACTGGGCCTTGGTACAGCCCCTCAGTTCATACGCTGTCTAGAAAAAAATATGTTTTAGCATACTTTAAGGCAACTTTAAGGAGTGTTTCTCCTTCTCTCACCTCTTTTCACTCTCTGTGTTTATGCACAACTCTGATTTTAATCATGAGTTATTATTAATCTCTGGCTCTCTTCCACAGTGTGTCTTTTGCCCTGTCTTCCTCCCCACACCCCCAACCGTCACAGCAGATGGCTGCCCGTCCTTGAGCCTGGTTCTGCCGGAGGTTTCTTCCTGTTAAAAGGGAGTTTTTCCTTCCCACTGTTGCCAAGTGCTTGTTCATAGGGGGTCATCTGATTGTTGGAGTTTTCGCTCTATTATTGTAGGGTCATTTCCTTACAATATAAAGAGTCTTGAGGCGACTGTGATTTGGCGCAATATAAATAAAAAAAAATTGAATTGAACTTTCTTCTGTTCAGCTGCTTTCCCCTCATAAACAGAAGACCTGTACAGCAGATGAGTCTACTACAGAGCAAGTTAAACATACCAGGCTTTCTTTGTGTTAAAAACCCGTTATTGTGGGACTTAGGGGTGGTGGCTGTAGCTCAGGAGGTAGAGCTGTTCATCGGAAGGTTGGTGGTTCGATCCCTGGCTGCTCCAGTCTGCATGCAACCAGCAAGATACTAACTCCAAGTTGCTCTCATAGAAAAAGTGCTTGTATGAATGGGTATTGGGAGCTATATAAGAATCGGTACATAACGGGTGTCACAACAGTGGTAATCAACTTTGTCTGGTAACCCAAGCTGCCTTCTTCTTCAGAATCTGTGCAGGCTCACATAAAAGTGGTTGCTTAATGCATCATTTTACTCTTCTGAATAAAATGAATCAGTTGAGCACCACCTACTCCAATCAGAGATATTATCAGATGAACAGGTGATGGAGATCTATAAAGAACATAAAAAATACAATAGCAAAATTCAACCCTGTTGCTGCAAAGACGATGAGAGCAATGCTGCAGAAAATCATGAACATCATATTTTATTGCTGGGTGCGCTGTCAGTACTGCTGTTTATTTCTAGCATGAACTGCACATTAGAGCTCTGAAACTTTTTATACATTTAAACATTAAAAATTACTCATTGTGTTCAGGTCTGAAACTGTCCCATAGCCTAATAAAGGAGACGTGGAAATCACTTTAGTTTGGCACCAGATCAAAATGAAATTAATTTTATTAATTGAATCTGTATTCTTGGTTATTAAAAGCCCTCAGATGTAACTGATTGATTTTCTAAACTGTGTTCTAATAGCTGCAGTTCCAGCAGTGTAAAAGAGACTTTGCAGCAGATTGCATCACCAACTGAATACATGCAAATTCCTTTGAAAATCACACACATACAGTTTACACTGCTGTAAATACAGAAGGGCTTCATTTATGTTTTTAGTAAGGTATGGCTCAACAGTTTGCATATTTCTTGGTAGCATTTAAAGTATACTGTAAATTAAATAATTGGTGAAAATGTGGCTCTTCATAAGTTACATAGTATAAGTTACCATGGTGATCTAGCCAGGTAAAAAAACAGCCACCTTCATGACACTGGAAAACTCGGACTTTAAGCTCAACACAGCTTGCTGTCCCATTAAACTCACTTCGTAGTACACCCCTCAGGGCTTCTTTGCTCATAACTAGATCTGTGTGCCTGAGATGACCATATTAGGGAAATGTGTTTTCATTAACATCACAGCCAAGAGTAGAAAAAAGCTGACTGAATTGGATCGTTTAGAGCAGTCTGCATCAAGCATGAGCTTTTGGCTCATAGGGATTATTAGGATATATGCTGACCTCATTATTGGAAACTTTGATCTTGTTTAATATGAGCACTCACCATAATAACATTAAATATGACAGGAAATGAAGAAAAGCATTTAAAAAGTAGGCAGCTAAAAATGAAATAAGACATTAGAGAGCTAAAAATAAGTGAAGCCTCCTACCCACCAGGTTCCAGGTGACGTGCTGCAAAGAGAAACATAAAACCACACAAACCTCTCACCTTATTATCAGGCATCACAGGTCTGAACAAAGAGGGCAAAAAAGCAAATGGTGTGTAAATATTCAGCCAACCATCTTTATTACAGATTCACCTTTCAAAGATTATGTGCTCTGCAACACTGTCTCATGAGGCTGTAAAACCTTCAAAGCTAATCAGGCATTTAGCCTCATTATAATCTCTTTTAAAGGCAAATCAGCTGTATGAGTTTAAATGGTCTGAGTGGTCTGGTCAGTATACCAGCAGTCATTATTTAGACAAATGTTAGATTACAATAAACCTGTAGTGACAATAAATGTGCATTTTAGAGAAGTGGGAATACATAATGAGAATCATAAAAGCAGCATTTCATCACAGAATACATGAATTAATGCAAGATCAGATTGGAAATTTAGTTCATTATCACCAGCATATTCTGTTTGCGTGCCCCATTGCCTTTTTGTGTGCTTTTTATGCCACAACTAAAACTTGACAACCTCTAACTTTTAAAAGTTTGATGCATAATACTCAAATAAGAAATGTGATTAGAGAGAGCTGAAGCATGCAAGAAAATGAAAACTAAGAAAGGTCCTTATATCTTTATGCTTTATGCAGTTTGTGCATTAATGGGGCAGTGTACCTAATAAATAAGTCCCTAAATTTGTTTTGTTTAGCAGTTCAGTGCAGTAATGCAATAAGAGTCAAGCAAGGTACAAACCCCCCCCCCCCCATCATTAGCACATAATTTACTGAGTAGGGCGTATAATGTCAGATGCCTTAATGAAGTCTTTATTATGTATTAGGGATTTAGCTACACTCGGGAAACACAGTGACGGATCACTGGATGAAAGTAGCTAGGGGATGGTAGTATCCCAAAATAACCCTGTTAAGCTTTAAAGTCTTACTACAGATTGTGTGATTGAGCTGCTTGTCCCTTTGCTTTCTACATTCTGTTAATCTTCATTCGAGCATGATGAAGCAAACTAGAGCATGCCTTATTAAAATCCCTGGCACAGACGAGAGGAAGAGACCCTGAACTGGCAGGAAGTTATGTAAGGTTAATCTTTTGTTTTCTAGTGAAATACATTTCTTTGTGATCCTGTTTTGATGTGCAGGCAAAATGATTTGATGAATGTCTTGTGACTGCAGACAGTTTGAGAAGAGAAATACTTTTAAAGTTTATTGGGAATTTAATTTATGGAAAGAAAGTGTTAACAAATACAAAGTGAGAATTAAAGAAAAGTAATAAGTGTCATATGTTGTTCTCTGTACCATAAACCTGACAAAGTACACATAAACAGAAAGTTTATATATAAAAATACACTCTCCGGACACTTTGTTAGGTACACCCTTCTAGTACTGGGTTGGACCCCCTCTTGCCTTCAGAACACCCTTAATTATTCGTGGCATAGATTCAGCAAGGTGCTGTAAACATTTCTCTGTGATTTGGTTGTGGATAGATTGACATCTGGTGGCTGTGGAGGCCATTTGAGTGCAGTGAGCTCATTGTTATGTTCAATAATGGACACGGTCAGCAGCAATACTTAGGTATGCTGCGGCATATAAACAATGCTCAGTTGGTAGTAAGGGGCCCAAAGAGTCCAAGAAAATATCCCCCAAAGAAAACAGTATTTTTAATACTGTCAAAGAGAATGAGTTAGGCAAGTTAAGTTTCATATACACAGAGCATTTCAAACTGGAAATGAACAAGTGAAACACATTGATAAGTGAAACACAAAATAATCAAAGTTGTTAGTTGTAAAGGAAGTTATAGTAATGTTACAGTGATGTTATTTGCAGGTTATTTCCATCCTCTAACCACGCATTTAGCCGCATGTTGTGAGATTGTGGGTTAAAACTGAAGACAAAGGAGTGCTTGTGCCAGCATGCATTTGACCAGTGGAAGGGTAAATGAGGACAGGTTGCTGGTGACGCTGTTGGAGGAACTGGAGTTCTCATAATATGCCGACATTATGAAACTCCTGGCATTTGTGACCCTGGCAGTATTGCCCAGTGTCAGTCCACCGGTTTGGTTGGGACTGAATATCTCAGCAAAGACTTTGATGATCCCCTGGCTTAACCTGTACTGTCAGCATGAGGTCGACATTTCTGGGTTTGAGTGAAATGTCTCAGTAAGTGGGACGGACTGCCATTAGATTGGGTTTAGATGTTTTCAGTGGCTTTTTGTCCAGTGCCATCAAATGGTCAAATTTTTTATTTGCCTAATGCTAATGACCTTTTCATTAGCCTCAGCTTTGTGCTATTATTTTCAAACTTGTTGTCCTCAGCCTAATCTGACACTGACTCACGAGACAGTTTTAAAATTTTGTCTTTATGTCAGTAAGGAGGTTGTTTTTTAGTTTTGATCAATTATTATAAGACCCTGAAACCGTCTTGAGCAAATAAAGCAATATCTATAGCTGAAAGCTGCATATTTGTCAAAAAAGTATTTAAATTATACTTATTTATTTAAAAAAAAAAAAATCTAGCTCAGGCTCAAAGCAAGCATGTATTTTTATGGCATGCAAGACAACTTTAGCTTCATTCATTTTGCTACAATTCTGTATTTCTCACAGCCCATAGATGCTTATAAAGGAACGCTGGGATTCGATGGCTCTATTGTGTTTTCTAGGAATGGCGATGGCATTTTCCAAAAGATATGGCTAGTGAATAGACGGTGCTTTATAAATGCAATGATCTGTTATCTCAGACTTTACCTAGTCCTGGGGTCTCCTAGTTCTGATTCATTCACTAAGTTGTTAAATTCCTTTTTGCAAAAAAATCATGTCACCAATAATTCATGTGAATGATGTACAGGTTTATTGCTCGTGATAGAGAAGTAGCCTCATTGTCAGACTCACCCAGCAGCTCTAACACTCCTAACACTCTGACTTGTTTCAGTAAACTCTTGCTGGTTCCTTATAGCTGTTCAGTCATAGTTAGTTTTCAGCTAATATGCTTAGTACACCTTTAGATGCCTCACTGGCTCCCTTGCTGACCATAGCTGGTACATGTCTGATGAGACAAGCAGAAGAATTGAACAACACTGTGTACAATTCTTGTAAGTGACACTTCACGCTGAAAACTAAACTTTCATGAACGTCACACCAGTTCCCTGCTACAATAAACATCTTTATTACTTGCTTGTTATTGTTGGGTCTTTAGAAATTAGCTGAATGAAAGGGTAAGTGCTGCCATCACATTTTTTTTTTCAGCCATGTAGTAATTTAAAGGCCAGGAAAGGAAATATTCAAAGGAAGCCCCAACAAAAACTGAAGATAGCAATTATTAATGTGGTGATTTAAAAACAAAATAAACAGATTTCTGCTTTTGTTTCCTCCTAAAAGAACCTTTAAGGTTGTTGAAATCATCTCTGTTTGACAGAATCACATATTCTGCTGCTTCTTCTTACAATGTATAAAGTAGAGCTAAACCATTTTAATAATTAGCTCATTAGTTGCTATAAAACTGATCAGAAGCATTTTGACACATTGGCACTTGTTTAAAGTAAATTTCTTTTAAGCAAAATGTCAAAAGAAAGAGAGACTGAAATGTAACAGTTGATGGCTCTGTCTTAGCAGAGTAATTATATTTTGGATTTTTTCAATTTTTATCCCTCCTTCTCCTGTCTCTGGTTCTGCATTAGATTGGTTTTCTTCCTATTTTTCTGATAAGACCTTCTGTGTTAGTGCGAACAAGTCCTCCTCTAACATTGCCTTCTCTAATCTGTGGGGTTCCACAAGGTTCCGTTCTGGGTTAATTATTATTTTCTTCCTACATTCTTCCTTTAGCTGAAATCTTTCAGCCCTTTTCTGACATTTCTTATCATTTCTATGCCGATGACATTCAGTTGTATATGTCTTTGAAGCCTCACCAGCTGGATAGGCTGTCTACCCTGTTTAACCCGGATTAATGACTGACTCTCTAGCAGTTACCTTGTTCTAAATACTAGACTGAAGCCGTGATTATATCCTAAAATCAGCCAGCCTCTTACTTCTTTTTGTTCAACTGAGTCCAGTGTTCGATATCTTGGCATAATATTTGATTCCTGTCTGGGCTTTGATTCACATATAAAATCTATTTCTTGTTCCTGTTTCCTTCATTAAAGGAACATTTCTAAATTATGACATATGGTCTTCTTGGCTGAACTGGATAAAATTATTCATGCATTTGTGCCATCGTGCTTAGATTACTGTAATTCCCTTTTTATTGGCTTAGATAAATCACATCTTTCACGCCTCCAAGCTATACAAAATGTTGCCGCCAGACTATAAACGCATTCTAGTAAGCGAGCTCACATTACTCCTATTTTAAATTCTTTACATTGGCACTCAGTAGATTTTAGGATTTGTTTTAAAATTATTGTACTCTCATGCAGAGCACTAAATGGCAGGCTTTATTTATTCCAGCTTTTTACTAAACACACTGCTGCTCTGAGTCTTCGATCACAGGCTCAGAATTTGTTAGTTGTTCCTCATAGAAAATTAAAGACTAGGGGGGACAGAGCCTTTCAGTCTGTGGCACCAAGACTTTGGAACAATTTCCCACTACAACTACATATAGCTGACTCTGTGGACTCCTAAAAAGCAGTTCAAAACTTTTTTTGTTTGACCAGGCTTTTTGTTGAGACTTTTTATTGATTGGAACTTTTTAAACTACCTGTTTACTTTATTCTGTGTCCTAACTTGATTTTGTATTGCTATTACAGGACTTAATTTTCTTATTTATTTTACTCCATTTTGTTGTACAGCACTTTGTGACTGGTTGTCTGTGAGAAGCGCTTTATAAATAAACTTTACTTACTTACTTTACTCCTTTTTAATTTTTGTTTTAACTTTAGTTTCAGGTTTAGGTTTCATTGTCTGAAAATGTTAAATTAGTTTCAGTTAGTTTTAATACAGTATGTTGAATATGTGTCTAGGGCAAGATTACACATTTCCATAAGTGATGTATTTGCAAGTTAGAGTTTCAAGAGGCTAGGATAAGATTTAATATCCTAACATTTAGAGTATGGCAAGGGTATGCTCTTGGTTCCATTTAACTGTTTCCCCAAAAAAGGGAATTTCTAAACTGCAGATTGGGTTGTTTCATGGCAGCAGGATCAGCTAGAGCTTAAGGTACCTAATTTGAGCAGAACCCTGAATTGATGGCCACAGTGTTCTACATCTATTTTAAAATAGAATATCCTCAGTAATATACTCACATCTTCAAACTTAGAAGCAAGTAAATATCTGATTCTGTAGATTTATGCAGGTGTAATTTCTCACATAGTCTGCAATTGTAAGTTACCACTACAACTTTCTTTGGCGTGTACATTGCAGCTTTAGTGTGAATTCCACACTGGATTTTTGCATGCAAACAGTAAATCCTGAGCACTGGGGAGAAAAAAAATCTATGTTCCCTCCTCTGTTGTTGTAGCTACACATCGCAGCAGCAAATGGCTATGTGCAGGCTGCAGAGCTGCTGCTGGAGGGGGGGGCTCGCGTGGACCTCAGAGATTCGGATGGATGGCAGCCTCTTCACGCTGCAGCGTGCTGGGGTCAGGTAAGGTAAACACAACAGGAAAGAGATGAGAAGCTCAAGCACACACAAAGGTTTCTGGAACCATTAATACAATTTGCTTCCACTGTTGTTGTTGCTGCTGCTTCAGATGCATGTGGCGGAGCTGCTGGTGTCTCATGGAGCCAGTCTCAATGCCAAGACCTTCCTAGAGGAGACTCCAATTGGTATGTTTATGCTGTACTGTAGCACTCACTTGTCAGTCCACCTGGTCGTAGGTTAAGAAAACAAATGTGTCATCTCAGCAGGGTCTCATTTCCAGCTTGTTCAGTCAGTGCAAGTTTTACATCAAGCATTATTTCCTGCTAAGTGCTAACGGTGTCCCCTTTACCCATGTCCCTTTAAGATCTGTGTGAGGACGAGGAGTTCAGAGCCATCCTGCTGGACCTGAAACACAAGCACGACATTATCATGAAGTCACAGCTCAAGCACAAGACCTCACTGTGCAGGCGAACGTCCAGTGCAGGCAGTCGTGGGTATGTGCTGACATCTGTTGGTGTTAGTATGGCTACTACAGGCTATGATACTTGGAGAAAACGAGAAGGTTAAGGCAGAAAACTGACAGAAGATCTGTGCTATGTACTTAAAGCTGTATTTAAATTTAATTGGAGAGACATTCATAGAAGTCTTCACTGTCTAACACAATGGAGCTGTCAGTATAGTGTGTATATAGTTTCTTGTGCTCTTTAATTTTCAAATAAAAAAATATCAGGTGTCATCACTTGTCAAATTACTCATGTTTGGCAAGTGGTTATTTTTCTAGTTGCTTTATCTTACTGGGAACTCCACTTGTCCACAGAAAAGTGGTGCGGCGAGCCAGTCTGTCGGACAGACACAACCTGTGTCGTAAAGAGTATGAGACTGAGGCCATCGTGTGGAGGGGAGGAAGGGAAGAGGACGACGAGAAAGAAAAGGAGTCTGACCAGGAGAATACCCAAGTAGTTAATGTAAGACTTTGTTTCATCATCTTTTAGTCTTGTAGCTTCTTTTTTTTTTTTAAGGATTACATAAATAGCTCTGTACTTTTGTTACAGTTTTGGGAGGGGGGTGGCTTGGTGGAATTTACCACCCCCTCACATACACTGTCAGATGACAGTGTATGTGAGATATTTTTAAGCACAGGTACAAGGGTTTTGAAAAGCAGAAAGATAATCAGTCCCACTTACCAGAAACCTAAATGTCACATTTAGGTGTATCAGAGGGAGGAGTTCCTCCAACACTCAGGAAGAGCTACACAAGAGGAAACCCACAACAGAAAAAAACTGAAATACAGTCTTCCATTATCAGTAAAGTCTGTTGTCAGTGCTGCTTATTGTAACCTCAACATATTTATGACACACATTATCTGCAGATTTTCAGAAGACTTTCAGAGAAATGTTGAAGCAGGTTTTAGAAAAAATTAGCTCTGGCACAAAATAACTGAACAACTGTGTCTCCTGGGAGACTTTCTCTTTAATGAAGCAAATAAATTGGCTTTACATCTTATTTCATTCGAACTTGGTAAGCTTGAGCACCAGATCAAAGATATCTGATCTGCCCTGCACAGTCAGGCCTTTGTGTATTTAATGATCTAAAAGAAAGCCTTATAGAGGATTAAAGTAATCCTTATTGATGTCTTGCAGGCCAAGCCCGTTGTAGCTGTGGAGCTGCCCGACAAGTCCAAGCTACCCACCATCCTCAAAGATGGCAACAGCAAGCAGAACGGCCTCATTTCTACGACAACATCCATGCCACCTCAGCCACCCTCCAATGGCAGCACACCAACGTCCAGTAAGGGAGGGGTTATCACCACCCAGCCGTCCCAGGAGGAAGCCTGGCCAAAAGAGCGCGCTCAGACTCTGTCAGAGCTGAAAAAGCAGCGGGCTGCCGCCAAACTCTTGAACCACCCCTTGTTCAACGGTCACCTTGGTAACGGCTCCACAGACTCCTTCACTGATGCCAAAACCAACTCTGAGGATCCTCGCATGCCTCTGGTTTCCTCCAATGGCAACGCCGTGTACTACACGCCAGCCAGCGGCGACCCACCCCTGCTCAAACTGAAACAGCCTATAGAGGAAGAGCAGCCGAAGGCACGGACCTGCTGCTGCATATCATAGTGCCCTGGTTATGTGACTGTTAACGGAACAGCAATTGTTTGCACAGAGAGGAGGGACGCAAGGAGGGCTCTGTAGAAGGGAGGAGAGGAAAGAAGGAAAGTCTCCCATCCTTTACCTCTCCTAGTTCAAAATGTCTTCAGGGAAGATGGGTGGCGTTGAGTAAAGTCTGAAAACATTTCCTTTCAACTCCAAGTCTCGTGACTCCTTCTTTAAAGTGCAGCTGAGAAGAGGAAAGGAACTAAGAAGTGCTCCCTTGGATAAAATGCCTGTCATACATAGAGTCTCTTTACAAAACAAATGTAAAGAGACAAGAAGTGGTGTCAGTAGCCCTGCTCTCCCTGTTAAGAATCAAAGAGGATGGGGAGTGGGGGTTTTTTTGTTGTTTTTTTTGAAGACCTTTTACCTGGAAGAGGTCAAAAATTTTGAATCAGGAGAGAAGATTGCAAGGTACTGCATGCTCTACCCTCACAGGTGGTAGAAATTTTTTCTGTTACCCCACAAACAGATTGGTATCATGTCATTAAACACCATTTCTTCTGGGACAAAGTAATGATGTCGTCAAACCACATTTTGACATATTTGTCATTTTCAAACGAGCAGGACGGTCATCCTGGAAGGGTCCTGATATATTGTAAAACATCACGTTGTAGTACAACATATCAGAGCAAAAAGAGATCTGTGACATCTTTTTCCGTGTTGACATGCTGCCTGCAAGAGTAAGGGGAAGGAATGCCATAAAACAGTGTTAAAATACTCATAAAGTGTACTTCTACAGTGAGAGATAACCAGGAAGAGTAAAAGTACTGCACTAGTGTTTGAAACGGTCACTATATTCCGTCAACTATGCTTCACCTCACCGTCCTCTCATGTGGAACCTAAACTGACAGGCCATGCTTTGTTTTATGCATAATTCACTTTGTGCTCACTCGTATAGATAATTTAAGCAAACATGGTTGAAAATTACTGTACATGTTTTATTTATGAAATGTAAAGTGTAAAAGAAAAACAAACAAAAAAAAAACAAACAAAAACATGGCTTCTAAAGTTGAGTGTATTTATTATTTGGATGCTGTGTGAGTGAGTTGGTGGAGGGAGGCGAATCTTCCCAGCCGAGCACCTTCTGACAAGGAAAAATGGTTAAAATGAAATGAGGGTTATTGTCTGCTTTATGTACATGTAATTAACAAAAACACACACACAAACCATCTTACTGGATGGATTCATGTATATGTCACTACAAATAACAGTGTTATTTGTTTATGTTTTGTTTTGTTTTGTTCCTGGTGGCCATTGTGTGGCTTTACTTTTCCCCTCAGTCACTGTATTTGTCTTATAAACTGAAACTGTATGTTATGTAATAATTACTGTAAATGAAGAATGAGTTTTCAGAAGACACAAAATGAATGCTTGAGGCCTCAGTATTTTTGTATGTAGCAAGCCCATACAGTTATATCAGGTAATGCATCATGGGTCCAGCACAAAGTATACTATATCTGTCCAAACAAACAAACAAACAAACAAAAACAGTACATGTAGTGGTTTGGCTGCTGAATTAAAGGAATAGTTCAACATTTTGAAAACACTTGATGAGAGGAGCTAGAGCCAGCAGCTGGGTAGCTTAATTAATTTAAATATAACTTTCATAAACAGATATAAAAGATATATAATTAGTATATTAATATGCAGAATCTAAAGACAACTAAAGATTTTTTCTATCGGAAGTTATCTGGTTGCTGTAGTCTGAGTTGTATTGCGCAATTTACACCTCAGCAGGCTTTGGCTGCATGCAGTTAAAGCGTCTGTTGAGAGCAAAAGAGGAATGCACTGACCTGAATGCAGTGACAAAACAATCAGCTATTGTTTGAAGACTTTTTTTTTTCTTTTTTAAAATCTGTCTGACTATAAACAGGATTGTCAGACTAAAAACAATGACCAACTCACATAACAAGAAATCATGGCTCCAATATCAGTTATCTGGGTATTCACTTGCCAAGTCATTAGATGATAGCCAGTGGGCTCCCAGCGTCACCTAAAGAATACAAACAGCGGTAGACAGCTAGCCTGGCTGAATTGAGTTTAAAACAAGCAGCTGTTTTGGCTTAACACAGAAGGAAAAAGCACATGTGGAACTACTGACCATGACAGCAGCTCTGTTTGGTTCAGCCTCCAGTGAGCATGTGTATTGTATTGTATTGTATTGTATTGTAGCTTTATTTTGAACATGTTAAAAAAGTATACCAACAACAGAGAAAAAAGAAACACAAACAAACAAAACAAAAGGAAAACAAAACAATAATAATCATAATAAA
>VUQS01028872.1:0-17190 GCA_015108495.1 Heterochromis multidens | reverse complement strand
CCAAGTCCAGAACATTATGGTCTGTGTATTGAAATGTTCTCAGTTCCAGTTTATCATAAACAGAATTCCATTGAATTATATTATTGTTGCCGGATGCAGATGAAGCTCTTTCAGACTGAGCCATGTGGTGTGTTGAGTGTCAGGTCACATATGTATTCATACCTCCAGTGTAGGATGAACATCAGTACTTGTCCAGTTCTTCCATGTTTCTGAGGACCAACACTTTGGTTTGTTCCGGTGTTCCATTGAGTTTAATCAATACTTTCATGTATTTTGAATTTTTCCCTGTTTCTTCCAGTAACGTGCTTTCCTGGCGATGTCAGAATTTCGTTTAGTCAGATGTTCATCTATGAAGACATTAGTTCCTTTCAGTTTCTTCCCTTGTTTTATCAGTGCAGTTTTGTGTTTTCTTTTAACAAATCTCATTATGATGGCTGGTTTGTCGCTGTAATTTTTTCGGGGCAGAGGGTGGCAAGCCTCAATGTTGTTATAGTCCACTTCAACACCTTTGGACTGTAGAAAGGTAACCACTTGTTGCTCCGTGGAGCCGACATCTTCCTCGCTGGGCTCCCCCCCGCTGTCAGCAGCCACCGTGTTCACGCGGTAAACACTTTATTTTTGCTCTGTTGATTCTGCAGATGTGGCTGCATGGAGCTTTCAGGATGGCATCTCTGTTTCCCTAACAGATACAAACAGGTTCATTTAAAACTCCAATTTCTGCACTTCTGTCCATCATCCTCATCAGTAACCTGATGTTTCGATCGAGGAATTAATGAGTGAGATTGGGAACGTGGTGACAGCGCTGAAAGAGGGCTGGCAGGTTTCAGTTTCATTTCCTCTTTGGAGGTTCTCGTCACAGCACAGCTAACATCTCCAAATCAGCATCAATTACAAGAGCCTTAAAATCATCGAATACAGTTTTAAAGAGTCCACCGGTTCCATTTTAAAAGTGCACCTCAAAGGTTTGTGTGGATATTAGGAACATCAGAGCTTAAGTAGCTACTGCATCATCTTCTGTGTGGGAGAAATGAAAGAACTATAAGTGAATATGAAGTCAGTCAAAGCTATGATTCATAGAAAAATGAGTATGTGACAAAGCATAAAGCTCCTCTATAACCAGGATTAAGCTGATTAAGACAATACAGCAAAATTTGGTAGCAGACATCTGAACATTTGTTTAAAACAGTGAAAGGTGAACAGAAATGTACGCAGGTCATTGAAAAGATTTCTACAAGGTGGCTGAAAGACATCTTCTAGCAATCTAATCAACAGGAAACAGTGAAGCTGGGAAATATGAATTTATGGTTGAAGTGAGGTTCAGGTCTGTGTAAAAAGACAGATTTTCACTTTCCCACTAAATTTAGACAAAAAGGTCCAGTTTTTAAAGGTCCCGACTGGCTGACCAGATTCAGTCCAGAAAACAAAATCCACGAACATCTTAAAGTAGATTTAGGTTTGAAAAGGACAGAGAGCTTTCAAATCTGTCGAGTGTTTTAAATTCTGCTCTTCAACAAAAAAAAGCAGCCAAAATGGAAGATTTTAATGTGCAGAGTAAGACGAAGGGGACCCAGGACAGACCCCTGTGGCACCCCATTTCACACCAGGCGTGGAGGGGCACCATCAGCAGTGCCGTGTAAAACCTCATAAGAGTTCTCAAAGTTCATTTCATACAGATTCAAATAAACTAGTCCGCTTTTAATATTTTGTATAAAGAGCTGCTTTATGCTTCCGCCTCCTCCCATCACCTCAGCCCCCGATCATCAGCACAGCAGATTCATTTTAAAAGCCAAGAAAAAAACACTTAATGTGTCAGACTGGGTTTCATGAAGATGAACCCTCCATGAGGGGATCCACCTGCCAAATACAGCAGTTTTCTAAAGGGACTTTGTATTGTGAGGTCCTACAGTATCAGAGAGAAGCGTTATGATGATTTGGAGGTCATTGCCAGTCTGGCTGATGTTCTGTTGGGCACAAATGATTTCCAGAATCTGGATTCCTTCATGACAGTCAGCAGGAATCAGCTGTGGTGGACTGCTAGATGTTCCAACCTCAGGATGGTCGCAGTGCTAATGGGCTAGAAGGAGTAAAACTGGTTTGCTGTGTGATGTTTGCTGCAGATAATTAGTCTTTGTGTGGAGATGTTCTTGAATCATTTCACGCCTGTGCTGCAGCTTCTCTCTGTGATTAAGTCTTACATAAGAAGGTTTCTGTGAACGCTGGAGAGCAACGTCGGTCCTGACGGCTGACAGCACAGCCAAAGAGTCTTTTTACTTTTTGCACAATAACCGTGGTAAATATCAGCGTGCAGAACAAAACTCCAGCAGCTTGTAATGTGTGAGGAAGCACAAAGGACACGCTTCCTTTGATCTGCACACGTCCTCCTCATCAAAGAGAAAAGGTTACAGGGTGGCTCCTGACAGTAATGGGCCTCCCGGTGCATTGTGGGATGGCTGGCGGCAGCAGTTCTTTGATGTGAGCTGTTACTCTCGTTATCAGTGATCCGACCTGAGCGGCATGCCGAGGACCACATCACAGTCTGCTCTCCATCTGTATATATATGTATTTTACTCTTAAAACAGGCCTTTAATGTTTAATCATGGACTCGTGTTCTCCTCGGGTTTAACACGTTTTACCAGAGCATCCAAACACAGCGGTCACCGCTCTAATCACCAAGTTTTCTGCTGGATCGGGAATAAAAAAGCTGCTAATGCCTCGTTCACTTAGGAGGGAAGGCAGATATTTACTTCCCATTGGAGACGGTAATGTGCCTGCAGTGTGTGGAGGTTAGTATTCAGAGACAACTTCTGCTCCATTTCTGTTTGTTCTTTTAGAGGAAGAGACAGAATTCAATAATCTGTATCCAGCTGTGAGTCCACTCATCTAATCCGACTTCCTTTAAATCCCTCATGAAGGATTCAAATGCTCCGTTAGTAAGAAAAGTTAAGAATCTCACTTCATCCAATCACAGCTGGTTCACTAATCAAAATCATCTGTGAATTCATTGGCTGGGCTGGGCTGGGCTGACATCACTCGACATGTGGAAACATCTGGAGACCAAAGATTCACAGTAAACTACAGATTTGTCCAGCAGAGCTCCTCTTTGCTTCGCCTTCCTTCATGATAAGCTCCATCTTATCTACAACAGTAAGCAGCCACCATCTCCTCCACCCACGCTAACACTGTTCAGGCTCTCTGCTGGGCTGATGTCCACTGGATGCTCTGCATAAGGAACTTTGTGAACAATGCTTCACACTAGTTATACAGGTGGTCTGCAGAGATCTGCACGTAGTGTTGGAGAACCAGACAAATATAGTTTCTACAACCGATGGGTCACTGGGCCAACACACCATCAGCCAATTCAGAACCACCAATCAGCCTTACATGCCTGTTGTAGCCCCGCCTCTATCCAGCTTGGATAGGGAGGTCCTGGTAGCAGGAGGTCCTGTGTGGATTAATGAAAACAGCGACTAATTGCCACCCTTTGGTGGTTCCTGTTTACTTGATTTGTTGTGGAGATCCACAGCAGCTCATAAATCATATTTTAGCAGTAAACACAAACCTGTATGTGCGGTTTAACTGAGCACAGTGTTTATATTTCATATAGGCTGTGCTGCTGCACATCTACAAGCCACTTTGCAGCCCACCTCCACCCCAGCTCCTCCTTTCATGCTGTATCTGACTTGATGTCATATCTGTTGATGCCTGTACTGGTCCCAGAACACACAGAAATGACCATCTTCTTTCAGACTGAAACGGTTTCCTGTTATTCTCACCTGTGTGTTCACTGTGAGGCTGCACACAGTTGTCCAGGTTTAAGTTTGTGGTTCTATTTTAAACCCCAAATAATCCCAAAAAGGTGATATTTACAAATCTTTTTCACAGTGGGCTGAAAATGGAGTGATGATGCTGTGAAAAAGTGATAACTCTTTTTGGTGTTGGGTTTGAGACTAAACTCCGCTTCAGACCTCCGGAGCAGCTGCTTTGTTCATGGTGTAGTTTGACTTCAGGCTCTGAGGTGTGAACTGCAGCCTCATTAACTACTCGGTGATTCACCTGAAGTGTTCCTGCATTCAGACGCGACTCCACTTCCTCCTCACCTGTGTGTTTATTTCTAATCAAGAAGCCTCTGTACCAGACATGCTGAGAAAATAATGTCCTCACTTCCTCTTCCTGTGTTTCAGAAGCTGACGTGGAAGTCCAAAGACGTCAGCAAGTGTACGGTCAGAGGGAAGAACAGCGTGAGTTCATCCTCCACCTCCTCAATTTCCTCTGAGTCTGCTTCTTCTGTTCTCCTCCTTCTCTGATTTAGTTTTCTTCTACACTTTGAGGAAATGTTTCCTCCCTGACAGATTTTCAGGGACACCAGAGATGAATTCAGACACTGAGGAAGCAGACAGTTTATAATTGTGTGTTTGTGTTTCAGGACGAGTGCTACAACTACGTAAAGGTGCTGGTGCCCCGAAATGATGAGACCCTGTTCGCCTGCGGGACCAACGCCTTCAACCCAACCTGCCGAAACTACAAGGTGAGCTTCAGAGAGATGTGCTCAGCCAGTCAGAGCATTTTAAAGAACTCTCAGCTGCTTTTTAACCTGTTAAATCTTCTCCAGCTCGATAAATATTGATGCCTTTTAGGCTGCAGTGGGCAGGAAACTACATGGTGTCTGTAAAAATTAGAGAGCTGAGTTCCCTCAAAAAAGGCCCAGAGAACACTCTTAATTAGACCTTAATTTTATTCATTTTCTCTCACTTATTTGGCTCCATGTGGATTGAGACAATCGATTATTAGGCAAAGGCAAGTAAAAGCCCTCCCAGCCCTGCAGGCTGAATTAATGGCAGCCTGGTCACGTTAACTGCTTAAGCCAAATGGCCAATCTGCGATCTAAATGTCAGTGTATCAGTTTTACCTGCGTGATCTGCGTTAGGATCTGGAGCTGATTGGACGATGCTTTCGCTCTCTCATTTCTCTGCTGTTGGAAATTCATCTCAGGCCTCGTGCACAGGACAGGCCTCCTCATTTTTACCTCTTTGGCTTTTTCTGCTCAGAACTGAGAACTGAGACGTCCTAACGCAGACATGCTGGCCTGATGTACATGAGAACATGTACAAATTAACCCAGCCGCGTGGGGGCCGGATAAATGAGTAGATCAGAGAGATGGCTCAGGCTGAGATGGTTTGCACATGTGCAGAGGAGGGATAGAGGATGATGAAGACAGAGCTGCCAGGCAGGAGGAAAAGAGGAAGATCTCAGAGAAGATTCATGGATGTAGTGGAGGAGGACATGCAGAGGGTTGGTGTGACAGAGGAGGGCTGGGATAGGAGGAGGTGGAGGCAGATGATCCACTGTGGCGACCCCTAAAAGAAGCAGCCGGAAGAAGAAGAAGAACATGTGAAAACTGCTGCATGCAAAATTGAAACTTGCCTTTTCAGCCTTTGTTGATGACTTCAGTGATTCAGAGTAAATGTTCAGTGAACTCGCATTAAGGTCACAGGTCAGTGACCCCGTGTCAGCCTCCAGGCTGTACCACAAACCTTCTTGTGATTGCTTGGGTCATTCACAGGTCGCCACAGTCACCTGTAGTTTTCATGGCAGATGCTCGACGAGGTTTCCCTTCAAAGTAAAAGTTGAGGCTTACCGCTGCATACAACAGGTTTCAAAAGGAGCAAGTTTTACATTGAAGGCCTGTGTGACTGCGGCCTGAGGTAGATGCAGCTGTGGCTAATAATGAATTACAGGTCACTGGAGTGCTTTTTTTATGAAAGCAGCACCAGTAAGAGTTTGGTTTTGAGAACACATAGACGACCCTGCAGGTTACAGCTGTTTCTGTGACACATTTGGAGTTAGACTGAAATAAAGTTGGTATTTTCTGAGTTATTATTTTTAAATGTTTTAATTCCTTTTACTTGATGGAACCAGTCAATTAATCCCAGCCGTGCTTCCAGCTGATTGCTGCTGTGACTGATTATAAAAGTCACATAAAGTGAGTGGAGCCTTTCTTTCACGTCACTGTTTCCTAACAACACGCTGATGTGTGTCTATGAGTGCGTTTGTTCTTTTTCTAACCTGCCCATTATCCTCTCAGCGGCTGAATTCCACCCGCCGTCACTAACGTCGGGTTAATGAGCGCAGAGATGACATGACTTTTGTTCTGACAGCGTTCCCCAGCTCCTAATTGAAAGTGTCAGGTGGCTCGAGACGCCTCGTCGAGACCAAATGTGATGCTTTCACAAAAGCCACAATTTCAGGTGTCAATCCAGAGCCATGCTCTTTTTTTCTGCAGCGCTGTGGTTTGATTGACAGCCGATGACCCCGTTTAGCAGAAGCTTCCTGTGCTTTGAAACCTCTGGCAGTGAGAAAAAAACCTGCTCACCTGAAGACGAGGAGCGCTCTCTTCCTTTCAGAGGAGTCAGTGATGGCTGCTCTGAATCAGATGTGCCTGAACCTTTTACACATGAGCTTTCATCATCCACCAGAGTGCTGGAACGCTCCATCCTCTCACTGCTCTGAAACAGCCAATCACCTCAAAGCTTTTGCTGACATGAGCGTGTCCTGTTGCTGAAACTTTAGCACAGATACCCTGAAAACTCATTTCCTGCTCCAGGTTTTTATTCTGGGACTCCACCAGAGCAGCTTTGCATGATTCACAGTTCAAAATAAGCTTTGATGCTGGAGCTGCTCCTCAGTTCTTCCTCTGAAACTAGCTGTTTTAGCTCCTCCCCCTTATGTTGATTGGTTGCCCTCTGTAGCTGCTGAGGGCCTCAGCGTCTGAGAGGAGATGTTTGATTTCTTTATGACATCATACAGATCCAGCAGTAGAAAAAGCCATGTGGAACTGAGCGTTTAGAGCAGGGGTCACTGGGGCATACGCTGACCTCGTTACTAGACCCGGAGCAGGCGATAAACCCTGTTCTGTGTCACATTAATAAATACATTACACAGGTATTACACAATTACACAGGTGTGTCACTGAGCTGGAGAACATGGTGTCCTGGTGTGATACTGCACACTCTCCATTAAGCAGCTCCTTTGGTCAGAGGTGATGATTATAAGAGCAGATCCTTGTAGGAGGGCTGTTCGCCGGGCAGAAGGTCGTCATGAGCGCTGCGACGTGCTCCGTCCTGCTGAGGGTTTCTAGTTCGGCGTCCTCCTCCTGACGACACCGCAGAGAGAAATAATGAAGAAGAAACGTTTAATTAAAATGTGATTTTTCCCATTTAATGTGAGGATGACTCAGCAAGCTTCACCTTCTGCTGAGCTGGAGGAAGTGGAGATATGAAGTCGAGTGGATGGAGGGAGGAGAGGAGGAAGGAGTGAGTCTGTGCTGCTTCGTGATGGCAGCATGACGGACGGGGGTGAGGGAGGTGGATAAAGCGTTGGAAAGAGAGAGAGTGGGCAAGCAGAAAGGTCAGAGTGGAGTCAAAGACGGCGTCGGCTCCCCGAGGCCGAGTATGGCAGACAGGTGGATTTATGAGGCCCCCGTTAGCAATTCAGCTAACGTAGCTCCAGTGTTATCGACACAGCTGCCGGGATGACAGTGAAATATGATCAGAGCGCTATCAGCTCTGCTACAACATTATCAGCAGCATAATTAACTCAGATCCTCGGCTGTCAGCACATTATGGAAGCAGGTTAGCGCGCTGTCACTGCCACCTTTATAAGCTAGCAGCTCCTCAGCCTCAGGCCGCTCGCCGTGCTCGAGGACGGATGACGACAGGAGCTCCAGCAGGTCAAAGGTGACTGCCGCTGGTGAAGCTCCATAACTCTGTTATCTGTGATTTGTAGTTTAATCTGTATTCTTATTTCCTGTGTCTCCCCCCCCTCAGATGACCTCCCTGGAGCAGGTCGGGGAGGAAGTGGTGGGTCAGGCTCGCTGTCCCTTCGAGTCCGGTCAGTCCAACGTCGGACTGTTTGCTGGTGAGTCGACTTTAACTACATTCAGCAGATAGAATCTGGCTCAATGTACACACACCAACATCAGTGCTGCAGCAGGGGGCGGGGCTAAACAGGGAGCCTGAGATTTGATTGGTTTACCCAGAATTAGTGTTGTCATATTATTGTATTATTGTAGGGTCTTTACCTTACAATATAAAGCCCCTTGAGGTGACTTTTGTTGTGATTTGGGGCTATATAAATAAAATTGAATTGAATTGAATTGAATATCTGTGCAGCTCCCAATCAAGGAAAAAAGAAAAACTGGGGGGGATCGCTCCTGAGATCAATAACTCATAATAAAGGTTATTAGAAGGACAAAGGTTATTGACTTTAAACTTGATAATTCAGAGATTATTTGCCCTCTCCGTGCTGTCCTCAGCAGACTCAGCTGCAGTGCTTCTTATTTTAAGACTTAAAAAATTGATAAAATGTCCCTTTTTTAAAAAGTATTTAGCATCCCTGTGGAGTTCAGGTTCTCAGAGACACCTGTTGATGTCTCTCAGGTGGAGACTTCTACTCGGCCACCATGACGGACTTCCTGGCCAGTGACGCCGTCATCTACAGAAGCCTGGGAGAGGGCCGACCCGTCCTCAGGACGGTCAAATACGACTCCAAGTGGCTCCGAGGTAGGTCAGAGCTCCGTGACGCTGACAGGATCACTTGAGTTATTTCTGACTAAACGTTGGACGCTTTGATCTGAGTGAGCTCACATCATCAGAGACAGAAACATGTGGGGCGGGTCATGTTCATATTTCTGTGACGTCCTGATGTTACAGACACCTCCCCTCACAGCAGACAGACACCGTGACGTAAAGCTGCTGAAAGCAAAGCTCAGACTTGGCTCTTTCACACTGAATATCCTGAAACACGCCGACCCTGAAGAACACACTGTCCACATACTTATGGCCTGCTCTGTATGTTGCTGTCAGGCTGCAAAGAGAGCAGTCCTCTGTGACTCAGCACAGGCGTTTGTGTTCTGTTTTACAGTGAAACGTAGGTAATTAATGACCAGCAGGGGGTGACTCTGGCTGTAACAAGAAGTCTGATTGGATAGAAGTGGATGAGAAAACAAGTGTCCTGCTCAGCTGATCTCTGAGCTCAGGAAACTCTTTGCTGATGAGTTTCTGGTCTCAGTCGCTTTCAGGTCTGATTGAATAAAACATGAAGCTCATTTAGAGTAAGATGGATATCACAGCAGGGAGCATGCTTTAGGGCGGAGCTGCAATTGGAATGCTGCCGCCGGATGCAGCGTCTTAGTTTGTCACACCTGGTTCCAAAGCACCAAGATTTTTTATATACAGTCTGTGATTCAATGTGTTGAAACACAGAGCACACTGTCCACGTACTTATGGCCTGCTCTGAGACTGAAATGCTGGAAAAATTGAAGGAGGAAACATGAAAAGCCAGTGAGATTGATTCAAACATCCACAGGAATTCGTTTTATCTTTAGTTTTATGACTTTCTGAGGACACCTGATTGTTTCTGTTCTGTGATAAATGAAGTGATTAGTTTTATGAAACACTGAAGGCTCAGAGTGAATCCATCCTCTCTCTGCAGAGCCGCACTTCCTGCACGCCATCGACTACGGTAACTACGTCTACTTCTTCCTGAGCGAGATCGCAGTGGAGTACACCACGCTGGGCAAGGTACCCGAGTGTGTGTGTGTGGGTGTGTGTGTGTGAACCTCTAACAGTAAAGAAGTAAATCTGAACTTTAATCATCCGTCTGAAGGATGGGTACACTTTCAGTCGGCGTGATGGACGACTGAAGCCACAGGCCACTCGTGATTGGCTGAAAGTTTTGCCGGGCCAGCAGCAGCTTCTCCTGGCTGCAGTGACCTCTTTAGTTAGTTTCTAATTAGATTTTGGATTCTTTAATTTGAAGAAAAGAGCTGTGAAATGTCACTGTTCGATTCCACTGAAAGTTTAATGATAACATTGATCAGGATCCTCGCTGCGCCGTGTTTGTTGGTATTAATAACCCAACTCTCTCTGTGATGGAGTAAACCTGTTCTCTAACCCGTCTGCAGGTGGTGTTCTCTCGGGTCGCCCGGGTTTGTAAGAACGATAACGGAGGCTCTCCCAGAGTTCTGGAGAGATACTGGACCTCCTTCCTGAAGGTACTAAAAATGGAGAATAAAAGCGTTGAGCTGGAGTCACGCAGACGCTAAACTTTAACTCGTCTCAGTTTGTCGCTCATCGCTCGTCACTCTGCTCGTGTGCGTTCAGGCTCGGCTCAACTGTTCGGTTCCCGGAGACTCCTTCTTCTACTTCGACGTTCTCCAGTCTCTCACCAACGTGCTGCAGATCAACCAGAGACCCGCCGTGGTCGGAGTCTTCACCACTCAGGCCAACAGGTACGCCACTCTGAGTGGGGCAGGTGTCTGATTGGAGCATTAAGACGTTTCTCTTCTTTGGAAGGTGAGAATACTTTGATGTGTTGTTGAGAGGCGGTGACATTTTTGGGAAAAAGTTCCCATTCCTGGGTGAAAGTATGGACACTTGGAAAGAGCAGGCGTGAAGAAGAAGTGTTTCAGAAGACTATTTTTTAGGCCAGTTATTTTGGGAAGGTAGGGCCGGATTTTTTTTAAAGTGGAGCCTTTTGAAGAAGTTATTATATTTTTGGAAAGTGAAGATTTTCAGTGTTTCTCGTAAAACCTCTGCCTCGCTCTGTGGAAGCTGTCACTGATGCGCTGCTGCTCAGAGACATAGCAGCACGTTTAATGACTGCACATGGAAATAATCTTCTGTGTGCTCCTGGCTGAACTATATCTGTGGACTGTCAGAGGACTTTCTCTGGAAATGTGGGGCATGTGCAGTGGAGAAAGTTTAGAAGAGGACATTTTTGGCAGGGGTGGCGATGGTAAGGAAGTGTTTTAGAAACGCTTCGGTTTTGCTGGAACATGTTTGGAGGCTTCTGTTGTCAGGTGGACAGTGGCAGTATTTTGTGAACGTTTGTGAGCCCAAAGCTCGAGCTGCACACTGCTCTAAACACTTATTTTTCACAGTTTTTTTCTACTCTGAAGTGATGCTTTTAAATGGTCACATCAGGCACACAGAAGCCCCTCCCTCCTGCCGTTTAAAACTTTTTATGAAAGTGGCCTTAAACGGGGAGGGGCTTAAAAAGCTTGTTTCAGATAGAGGGTGAGCTGAGGGGCTGCACTGGCCCAGGATCAGATAAAGAAGGATTATTCTGAACTGTGACTCATGCAGAGCTGCTCTGGTAAACAGTAAGGGTAAAATACAAAGCTGGAAATGACCGGCTTCCTTTAAGATGTGGTTTGTGGATTAGCTTTCTGGTGATTTACGTAACTTTTCATGCTGGATACATGATGGAAAAACTTCTTTGTTCTGCCCTTCTGTGTTTTTGTCCCTACTTTGCCTCTTCTTCCTCTTCTCCCCACCCTCCTCACATTTCTTCAAAGAGCTCGTAATACTCACGGTGACTGACCTCATTAGTCGCTGCTCGGTGTGTTGAATGTGTGTGTGGATGACAGTGTCGCAGCAGAGCGCTCTGTCCTCTCTCTGCACGTCTTCAGCGAGCTTTCTGTATTTGTTTGCACTCAGTCTGGATTATATAAGGTTTGACTTTGCTGTGAGTCACAGACTCAGCGGCGTGCTCTGCAGCCCGCCGCTCACCTTATTTCAAGCTTTTTCACATGAAAGTTGTCACATTTCTGGAGTCACTGGTTTCAGTTTGGGTTTGGAACTTTAACTCGTGGCGTCTCTTTTCTACTTTCTGAACATCAGAATCATTTGTGGTGTGTGATGTTGGTTTGGCTGTCCGTCTCTTTCAGTATCCCTGGCTCGGCCGTCTGTGCCTTTTACATGGACGACATCGAGAAGGTGTTCAACGGGAAGTTTAAGGAGCAGAGGACCAGTGACTCATCCTGGACTCCAGTACCCGACGAGCAAGTTCCAAGACCGAGGTGAGGCCTAAATCTAGGTTTAATTTAAATCCGGGGTTACTTAAACCCAGCCAGGTTTATCTTTCTGACAGAAGAGATCTGAAATTTTTATTTTGCTTTATTCTTTAATCTCCAGGCCCGGTACGTGTGCAGGCGACGGTTCAGCTTCAGACTACAAATCGTCGGTTCAGTTCCCAGATGAGACGCTGACCTTCATCAAGTCGTATCCTCTGATGGACGAGGCTGTGACCTCCGTCAACGACCGGCCCTGCTTCACCAGGACGTCCAGCAGGTAACAAATCCCAGAACTGACTGAAGAGATGCCTGCCTCCTGCTGCCTGTGACCTTCAGGCAGCAGGAGGCAGGCATCCTCATCCAGACTTTGCTGTTCAATGGAATCTATTCTTCTCTGTCTCTGCTTTGATTCCTGCCAACACAACCCCAAAGAGAATATTTCCTCCCCCGTGCTCCTCAGGCTCCGAGCTGTTCTCTTCATTGAACGCTGCTCCTTTCGCCTCCAAACCGAATCACCATCAGCAAACCTACCATTGCTGATTGTGGCCAAAGAGCTCAGTCTACAGAGCCGACTCTTCAGAGTGCATCAAAACAAGCTCTTTATGCAGGAAAAAGCTGATTTTATTTTTAAACATCTGTCTGCAGGTTGTTTAAAGTGTGTGACCTCACAGCTTTACTCCAGCTGTGTTGGGGGCATCGTGTTTCAGGGTTTCCTTTCCTCATGAATGCAGTATGGTCAAAAGTCAGCGATCCTTAAAAACACGTGTTTTTGGCCATAAATGGAGCTGCACATGTAACATGGCTGATTTCCTCACGCCTTATGCCAAACAACCCCAGCTTGGTGGTCTGTTTAGTTTCCCATCTCTAACGCTATCTGCTGCTTGAACCCCTGCATCGTACACGTCTGTTATCATATTTGTAGCCTGGACGCCAAACTGGAGCTACATTCTTATGCCGCCATAAATTATTTCAAAGGGGATGAGGCTGAACTGATTCAATTATGGGTCAAAGGTCACTGTGACCTCACAAAGCATGTTTTTGGCCATAGTTCAAGAATTCACAAGCTAATTATGACAAAATATCACACGACTGTCTAATTGGTTAAACTATGAAGTAATACTCAGAGGTTGAGTAATGTGAGCTGTTTATGTGTTGCTGACTGGATAACATGTGAGATGATAATATTTCCTGCTGTAGAAGATAACACTGACATTTTCCTCTTTTCCACTCTGTGCGTCTACATTTTGTGTTGGTAGACATTCGCGTGTTGCTCTGGTTTGCTGTAATTTACACAATGCAACAGCATTAAATGCAACAGTGTTAATTTTTTAGAGCCAGTGAACTGTGGAGCCATCATCACGAGCTCCCACACTGGGACAGGGATTGTTAACACTTTTTTAGAAATTTATCGGAACTTTATATCACATTAGTTTTCAGAGTAAGCTTCTCACTCCAGCTCCAGCTTTAGTCCAACCAGGAGAGCAGAGCCCTCCGGGGAGCTTCTCATAATAAGTGCTGACTGTAAAGTGTGCCCATAAGAGATGAGTTTGGAAATCACAGCAGCTCTTAGAAGCGCCGACTCCCCCATCCCGACCCGAAGCCTGAGGGATAATAATCAGTATCAGCTCTGATTAGTCGCTGGCTCACAGGAAGTTCTCGCTCTGTGGCGGCTCTGAAAATCTCTGACCTTTTTAATCTGCGTCTGCAGGTTTCAAATGAGTTTCTGATGGATTCTAATTACCACTCTGGAATAAGAATGAGGCTCTTAATTCTGCGTATGAATTAGCCTCCGCTCTGGAAAGGTCCGAGCTGACCCAGATAATGGTAATATGGGTGTCCAAAGGGCAGCACAGTCCTGCTCACTCTGTTATGTAACATCAGTCTGGTTCAGTCGAGCAATCAGAGGTACTCAGTCATGGAGAGCTGCATTACATATATCATATACATCTGTGTCTGCTGTTGTCCTGCTTTTATAAACCAAAAAAGGAAGTTAGACTTTGTGATTTAGTAACAGTGAAAGAACGGAGAAGAACCCTCCGTGTTTTTGGGAAATTTCTGTTGAATGAATAAAATAAAGGTCCAGAGGATTTTTCTATCTTTGTTCACTGTTTCTCTAATAACTTTCATTATGAAGCTGATGCTTGATACAGCCTCGTGTTAAAGGTATCTGACAAAGCTCTACTTGCTTTGACCGAGGACAGTGGGAACTACTAACAGAAAGAAGTGACATGTTTGTGTTCTCAACCTCTGCTGGAGTCCCAGCACAAACAAAGAAACCCTGCCTGTTTCTTAAAACCACTGCTTTTAAATCACTTTTTTTACCATTTGGTCACATCTGACTTAACGTGTCCTAGTACAAAGAATATGTCTTTTTCGGACAAATATTGAACCCGTGCTTCAAACACTGTAGTTAACATGCTAGTTAACACCTTTTCTAGAAACACCAAACAAACAAATAGAAAACAAAAAATACTGAGAAAATCACTATCTAGTGCTGCGGAAAAGATCCCGGATGAGCCCCCAATTGTGCCAGATCCACAAGCTCGTGTATGACTTTGGGGAGTGACATCACTAAAACATCCAGTATGACATAACGTACAGCTCATGTTTGAAATCTTTGGATCAGCCTTACAGCAGGATGAAAAGTGTTCTTGTTGGACTGATGACATCCTGTTGGAAAAGTTTTAAATATCACCCGACTACGAAATAAATTCTACTTCCTGCACAGTTTGGGAACTTTGATGAAGATATTTCTTAGATACTGACAAAACAGACTAGCTCATACATTGTGACATCACACCACATTTGAAGGGAAAATGTAAAAAACATCAATGGCTACATCAAGCATCACACCACATCTCTGTCACATTTTTCTCAAAGATTGTAGAAGAAGAAGAGTGGGGTCACTGGTTTCCAGAAGCTGCAGATTTTTTTATGGACACAGTTCATCCAACATTGGAAAGTTGGTCTTTTTAGAATTTCTAAGCATTTAAAACCCTAAATCACACACTCTGCTTAGGGTTGCTTGAACCTCAGAGGGTTAATGATGATTTTTCCAGTTGTGAGTTGAAACAGCAAAAGGATCTTCTTCAACTTACACTTTTCCTCAGAGAGTCATCAGCTTATCAGAGTAAAGAAAGCATTAGACCTGCTTCTGAATTCCCTCAGCAGAGAAAGGTTTTTCACATTTTCTTTCTTTCTTGTAGGTCCAAGTTGACCCAGATTGTGGTGGATGTTTCTGCCGGGCCTTATAAGGACCGAACAGTGATGTTCCTGGGCTCAGATGATGGACGGGTCCTGAAGGTTTTGGCCAGCATGCATCCAAATGACAGCTTTGGATCCAAACTGCTGGAGGACATTGACGTCTACAACCCATCCAGGTAAGACCGGCATCTAATATTCTGCCAGCTGCTGAAACCTTCTTGTTCCTTTGGTTTTAACTGACTTTCTGTGTTTGTGTGTGGAGGTGTAACATTCAGGGTCAGGAGGACAGGAGGGTTCTGGGCTTGGAGCTGGATAAGGACCATCATGCCTTGTTTGTGGCCTTCAGCAGCTGTGTCATCAGAGTACCGCTCAGCCGCTGCACTCAACATGGAGCCTGCAAAAAGTATGAAATCAGTGATGGAAGACAAACTTTTAAACTTTTCCTGCAAGTCTCACTCTGATTAAAACGGCACCTTTTTATTTTTATTCCTTTGGATTACAGCTGACTTTCCTGAATCTGAATAACTCCACAAACATTAGAACTGGTGTGGGGGGGGGGGCTTTTAAAACATTCAGATATGAAGCTTAATTTGGCAAAGTGATGAATATTGTAGTGTGTGTACACGGGAAAGCGGGGGGCTGAGTCTAAATAGTTAAATATGGACAAAAAGAAGCGTATTTATAGATGACATTAGACTGAAGAGAATGGAGCTCACTGCCTAAATTAGAGCACATTCATCACTGTGTACATTTTCTCTCTCACACACACACACACACACACGGGCTCATTTTAATTACTGAGCAGGAGGAATGAATGCCAGCTCATGTGATGTGTTAACACAGCTGCAGCGTACAGAGGCTTCCACCAGCTGTGTCTCCATCATGCAGAGGCACTAACAAACATGTTCCACTCCTCCTCCTCCTTCTTCTTCCACTCATCGTCTTCTTCTTTTTCTTCTTCTTTTCCTTCTTCTTCTTCTTCCACCTGTAAGCAGAGCTGTAGATTTGACATGAACACTGGCTTACAGTCGGATGGACTCTGTAAAGATTCTGGAGGAAAGAGTGTGTTTTTTTTAACGACTTTGAGGTGACTTGGTCTCAGCTGTGGAAAAACACCCCTCACCCCCAGTGGTTCATTTTCAGCATTCAGTGATCTGGGAGATATGTAGATCTACAGGAGTCTGCTAGTCTTCAAGCACTTCCCCTAAATGGTTTAGGACATCAGTTTTACTAAACATGGGATCCAGACTTAAATGACAGCTGACCTGAACGTTTTTTTTAAGGACAGCAAGGACTTGAGGCTGAACTTGGACATTCCTCTTGGGAACTTGATCTTTGACCTCAATGTAAACCTGGATTAGAGCCTGAAGAATTGACTTTTGATTTTATTAAGAAAAACTTTTCTCTGAAAGACGTGAGGCCTGACTTAGTGCTGACTTTGACCTGAGGATCAAAGACTTGACTTTAGATTTCTTCACATTTAACCTAAAGAACTAAAACACGTTTCTGTGTACAAGCCTTCATCACAGAGTTAAACACCAGATCTTTTCTATTTGTGTTCCACAAGAACTATTGGGCTACACCAGGCATTGTGGGACTCCTCTATTACCCCGATCTTCAGCATCTCAGCCAATTCCTTCTGAACTATTTGTCTTTTATATTCAGGTAACCTACAGGGCCATGAACGCACCATCACGCCAGGGCGCGTTTCAAAATGGTGCTCTATGAGAGAGGTGTGACCGGGCAGGAGGGAGAACACATCTGCAAAACGCTGTTGCAATGCAGCAACATCCGGTCTCTGGGTCTGTGTGAGATGGTTATCACAATGGAGAGAGGATGGAATGGTGGAATTTGGCACCTCCGGCCCCAACTCATCTCTATCCTTCACCAGACTCACCAGAGAAGTGGTTTCAGCCTCTCTCCATGCTTTAAGGAGGTTGAGGTGAAATATCTGTGTGGCTCCTTCTCTGTCCAACTGCACCACTTCATAGTCAACGTTCCCCACTCGCCGTGCGACCACGAAGGGCCCTTGCCACTTGGCAAGTAACTTTGAGCTAGATGAAGGAGCAATACAAGCACTTTGTCTCCCGGTGAAAATTGTCTGAGCCTAGCCCCTCTGTTGTACAGGCGCT
>VUQS01028871.1:0-13688 GCA_015108495.1 Heterochromis multidens | reverse complement strand
GACTTGGATATCTAGACACCTACCTCCTGGAGAGTGTTGTTCACTTGGTTGGCTGTTGTGAAAGGGTTTCTCTTCACCATGGATATGATTCTGCGATCATCCACCACTGTTGTCTTCTATGGACATCCAGGTCTTTTTGCGTTGCTGAGTTCACCAGTGCTTTCTTTCTCAGGATGTACCAAACTGTAGGTTTTGCCACTTTTAATATTTTTTGTGTTTGCAGCTTAAGGATGGCTTCTTTCACCTGCATGGAGAGCTCCTTTGATGTCATGTTTTCTGTCCACAGCAAAATCTTCCACTTACAAGCACCACACCTCAAATCAACTCCAGGCCTGTTATCTGCTTAATTGATAATGACATAATGAAGGACTTGCCCACACCTGCCCATGAAATAGCCTTTGAGTCAATTGTCCAATTACTTTTGAGCCCCTGAAATGAAGGGATTGTGTTAAAAAAAAATGCTTTAGTTCCTCACATTTTTATGCAATCATTTTGTTCAACCCACTGAATTAAAGCTGAACGTCTGCACTTCAACTGCATCTGAGTTGTTTCCTTTAAAATTCATTCTGATAATGTACAGAACCAAAATTAGACAAAAGTTGTCTCTGTCCAAATATTTATGGACCTAACTGTAGTGAATGTAAGAAAGAATGTTGACTCAATGAAGACACCTTGATAGCTTTCTGACATGAAAATCTTGTCTATTCTATTTTCTCTTTCCAATTAAAAAAGAGAAGCAATTTGGAAAACTCCACCTGCCTCCTGAAGCCCATCCTATTTCTCAGTGACACTAAGACATGTGTTTTCAACACATTGCTCTCCTGGACATTTGCAACGCACTGGTGTATTGGTTAGTCCACACTGTCTGCAGCTGCTATACAGTGCTGCTGCAAGACTCCTAATTGACACCAGCAAAAGAAAAAAGCATTACACTAGTACTAGCATTGATGTTCTGGGATACCTGTCAAATACAGAATTGACTTCAGAGTTTCTCTCCCTCCACTCTACTTCTAGGCCTCTTAGATCTTAAAATAAATGCTTCTAATTGCAGGCTTCCTCTCACAGTCAAATGTTCCCTCTCTAATGACACTTCTTACTAACACAAATCTCAAGACATGCACATTTTCAAACTTTGGTAGCTCTTACTGGTCTTAGCATGTAGTACCTGGTATTTAATTTACTTGATATTTAAGTTCATATTTTAATATTTATTTATTTTTTATCCTGCTCTGTTTTAGAATGTTTATTTTAACAGCCTCAGAAGTTTAATCCTGTTTTCCGTTTTGGTTTTGTGCACGTATTTTGATATGTTTTTTATAATGTGTACAGCACTCTAGTTAATGCTGGTTGTTTTGAAACTAACATATAAATAAAGCTGACCACATCTGATAAGATTCCTGCCAATAAGAATGTTGCTGCTGGTCACAATATGTTTTTAAAAAAAAATCGACCTTTTATCCTTTGTGTAGGTTTTTGTCTTTATAAACGCTGTGATGACAACCTACTGTGTTCAGGCTCTATCCAGTTTTGCTGTGCACTCACTGCATTATCCAGGGGGTCTTGGCTGTCCTCTCCACCCATGTTAATGGCTGACATTGAGGTAGTGTCGTCACTCTCCACCCCCTCCTGGACAGCCAGCTCCTGGTTTCTCCTCTTCCCCTTCTTCTTCTTCTCCACCGGCGCTACGCCAGGATCTCTGTGAGGGCAGGAATTCTGATGAGTAATTCGCCACTCTAGTAGCCTGCAGCAGCATTTTCTCACTCAGCGGCTGGAAACTCTGCTGCTCCCTGAGGATTTGTGGCGGACTGGTTGAGGAAGTTCTTTTTAAGCCCTTATGCTTTGTGCTAACATGCTGAAGTATTGTTATTTCCTAATCACACAAACAAAAGACACCTGGTCGATCACTGAAACCAACTAGAATAGCCAACTGCAAACCGGCAGCAAAATCAGAGCATGAGAAACGATAGAAAAAGATCTTCTTTTGCAATATATTATTAAATGAGTTAATGATGAAAGAAGAAAATGCAGTGTTTAATTAACTGAAATGATCTGTCCACAGCTTTTAGTACTTTTACAAAAACTACAACTCACAATTCTTTTGTTGTCTTCATTTTGTCAAAAGCAGTAAAATCAAATTGTTATATGATGGAGATCTTTTTTCTCCCAAAATGTCATACATCAGTACATTTCATCTTTTTGTTGAATTTAATTTTCTTTCATTTCTAGTTCTGTTGCTTTCGCAATATTTGCAACTGTAATACAACAATTTCCCTTTGGGGATCACTGAAGTTTGTCTTACTCCTTTTATTAATGTGTATAATACTGCCATAAAGCTGTTTATTTTAAACTGACAAAGGAAGGGACATGAATATTGAGACATTCTCAAGCAGATATTTAAACATACATTTAAACAAAATGTTGAGATAAAGTATATGGTATGTTTTGGAAATTAATGCCAGAAATTCACTCAAGATTCTAGACTCTTATATCACTTTCTTCTACCACTGGCTTTACAGTGTAACTATCAGTTCCTAATAAGTCAAAAATGTAGCTGGCATGTGAACTGCTGAGAGTGACTAATGATTTAGGATAATAATGGCAGCAATGGTCTGAGGAGCAAAACAGATTCATCTCCTGCCCCAGTTAGTGGCATTTTCTCTGTCTTTGCACTAAAACTGTGGCAAAGTGAACAGTGCGAAAAGACAAAGCGGCAGATTAAGATGGAATTAAAACTGCACCACATGAGGGTTTTCTAATCTTCTTGTGGCTGGTTTTATGTGAGCAAAACATGACCTGATACCAGAGCATAACCTGGAAATGAACCCAAGCCAGTAAAGTTCACAAGGTCTTCTTTTCATTTCTACAGTGGATCTTCTCTCGCCCTAACATTTTATCTCGTTTTCTCCTCTCTTATCTGTACTCTTTTCCTTTACACCATTAACCCTGTAGCTTTTTATCTTCCTCACTCTCTCTCTCTCTCTTTCATGGCACTGATTGTCATCTCTTCCCTCCATTCTCTTCATCTCTTTCATTGGCAGCTTCTTCTCTTCTCACACTCACTGTTATTTTTTTCCCTCTCTGTCTCTCATAAGTCTGCTGCTTCCGTTCTTAACTTCACATCTGTTCCTATTTTCTTCTGTCCTTCTCCATTTATTCACATTTATTTCTTCTAAACTATTTCAATCACAAATTTCTCCTTGCATATCTACTGCTGTCATCTGAGAAGCTTGCTCTCATTCTCTGACACCATCTCCTTTCTCTCATTCACATTACAGCATCATAACCCTGACTCAACTTGTCAGAAATATATATTCCAGTCTTCACCTGTCTCTTGAGCTCCAATCTATCTCTTTATCCACAACCCAAAAGTTCTTGCATGCTGCTTTGACACATCTAGAATCATCTTTGCACAAATGTAATTCACAAAGAAATCCTTGCTTAGTCTATGCCAGTCTTACCACATTTCTTCATCTTTTAATATGAAAGGGTTAAAGGAAGTTCTGGTTAAGTTCAGAGTACAGTTGTTAATTTTAGATAAATTGTTGTATGCATGCATGAACTGTCATAATGAGTTGTTCTTTGTCTGTTCCATTGCATTTACAATTCAATCGCTCATGAGTGATCAAAATGAGTCTAAAGGCATTTTACCTTTTGCAGGTGACTTAAATAAAGACCCTGGTCTCTAGCTGAGGATATAAAATATGACAGCAGCAACATTTAAGACTAAGCAGTCATAAATCTTGCTCTCTCCATCTACCCTCCAATTTCTCAGCTTTTCCAAAGTGAGCTGATTAAGAGGAGGGAGAAAAACAATGACAGTAAAAAACACAGAAGCGCACAAGCTCAGGTTGTCAACTTCAATTAAAAAGTGTGTTATTAATGTATATGTATGTATATCATATTTATACATCTACCTGTACATAAGAGGTTTGTGAGTTAAGACATATATAGCACCTTTGAAGTGATTACATGGCTGATTATGAGAAACATTTCCTTAGCTTGCATGGATGTGCTTGATTATGCAATGTCTCAGATTCAAATTCAAATCAATTTGTACAGTTAATTCATTATCAGACGTGTGTTCACAAATTCCAAGAATTCCAAAAATCACTTCCAAGCTTCATTCTAGTGGTTTATTTTGCAAAGGTAAGACTCATACTATGCATTCATGAGTCCTGGGTCTGAATAAAACTCTCTTTTCCAGTGTTTCTCCATAATATAGCCTCAAAGTGAAATATCTGTAACCAAGTAACTGTATAATTTGTTGCAGGCGACAGGTTTACTGCTGACTTCCTCGCTTTTACTCCATTATTGTGCACTTCAAGGGGTTTTCTAGTGCAGCCTCTTTTTTCCTACCTTCTTTCCCTATAGCAAAGTTCCCATTATAAATTCTTCTCTCCACCCATGAATTGTTAGCCTGTCAGAAAGTCTTACCTGGGTTTTCGACCCCTCTGTTTTGGCGCTGAGGGGACTGGCGTCTTGCTGTTGGCCTGACCATGGTTCTTGCCATGGCTTTGGGCGGCCTGGGTGCCCTGCACTGCCCCTGGGACTTTTGCGTGGACTCCTGGGGTATGACGAGGTGCTGCTAGGAGTAGGGAATGGTGAGCATGAAGAGGATTTGGATATTTGTCAGTTAATGCAAACTCTTATACGGTACACTTGGCGGTGGTGACACTTCCATCATAACTGCAGTCATTCTTAAGCTGAAGCTGATTTTTCTTTTTTCTTTTCTTTTAAATAAACTTGATACTGTTGGTCAAACATGACCACTTCTCTGAGGTGCAGGGGTAAATCATCACTGCAGATACATTAGTTTAGGTCCTACCTCCAGCTCCATTTTAATCAACACATTTCACAAATGATAAGTAAGGTAAAAAAAGGGGTCACAGCTCTATTGATGCACATGTGCTCCTAAAAAGCCCTGCATTCTACTTTACCATGTTGATCACCACACGTAGCTGGTTAGCAAGTTTACATTTACTAAATACCACTAAACAGAAGTACTAGAGAAATTACAATTTTGACCTGATGACGCAAATAAGTGGTTAATGGGTCAGTAAGTTCTTTCAATTCATCATAAGCAGGATATGAAAATATTAATATCTTGACTAAATTTCACACCAACTCAATCATTTCCATACTTCTAACACCAAACCTCTCAAACATGATCCAAAAGAAAAAGACTGCATGCTGATGTAGATAGTCTTGACCTGGACAACATGTTCTTAATAACCAAGAATGTCAACCTCATGGTGAATTATTCACCCACAAGGGAACATGTGGGGGTTTTTTTGTTTTTGATTTTTTGGCTCAAAAATGGCAGACACATTGAGAGTATACGAATTCACACTGTCACCAAGCCAACAGTGAACTGTAATGTAAAATGCAGCTTGTAGTTGCGTCAATAATACGTATAGATTCTATTATCCTACTTTCAGTGTCATCTAGGTTTATTGCTGGGGTTAGAATCATCACACATCCACTTATATGATTCTTGATTCTTGCAGGCAATCTTTTTCTGTTTTTCAGCTATTGAAAGAATGCTAATACACCCACCCACACACGTGCTAACACACAAGCATGCTTACTGAGGCTTAATTAAATCCAACAATCACATTATAATGACATCCATTTATGCTGACATGTCTGATCGTGATTTAAGGGCATTTAAGAATAGAACAGTCATCATCTGGGCCTCCCAATTAGTCCTGAAATGTTCAAGCTCAAACGCCTGTTGTTACCACATTTTTAAGTTTTTTGTTCTTTGGTTGTTGACAAAACAAAGAATGAGACACTCATTCCCACAGATTTCAAACCAGCAGAGGTTAGCAGCCAGCAATCATTGCCACATCACAGAAGTAAAGCAGCCTGAATATTATTTTAATTAAAGTTACTACTGATACCATCTTTAGACATTAAGAAGCTGTCACCTATCAGGGGTAGAGCCTCGACAACTGGCGTGTGGCATCTCTGAATAAACAGTTTACAGATGGGGTGCATTAATAAGATGAAGAAGAAGCTTAACTGACTAGTATTTCTGGTACCGATTAGCAAGGGCAGCAATGTTTAATTGCCTAGTCAACTAATTAGGCACATCCCTACTGTAAGTGAATGCAAACTACACTCTAAAAACACAATCAAAAACTCCTGCTGCCACTGCCAAACATCTGCCACAAGACAACCCACACAAACCAAACACTTCAGGCATTCTGCAAACCTTGATTCGAGGGTACAGGAGGTAGGACTTTGACCTTGGGTTTTCTTCCTCTTTTGCCAGGGACCTTGACAGGCATCTGAGCTGATCTGGGGGAAACAGCGGCACCTGACGTTTTAACCCCCGACGCATTTTTCAGCACTGTCTCACTCTCCGTCCTGCCCTCCTTTCCCTTGGTCCTGCGCTCCTTACGCTCCTTGACCTCCTTGGGCTCCTTGCTCTTTCTCAGGGAGACCACTATCGCCTCCTTCTCCTCCCTTCGTTTCTTTGGTTTGCTGCTTTCTTTTTCCTCGCCCTCCACTCCTCCTTTCTCCCATTCTCTCTTGTCCTTTTTCTTCCGTTTCTTCTTCACCCTGCCTCCACCACCTCCATCGTCCTCCTCGCTCAGGGAGGAGGGAGGCCGTGGGGCTCCTCCGGAGTGCTTAGCAGCGTGGACCCCAGATGTGGTGCAGTGATTGGATGTCACCGTGCTGCCCACAGGGGTGAGGAGGCGGAGCTGGTCCTTGGTGCCCACAACCAGGTGTCCCCGTGGGATTGTGGGAGCTGTAGTTTGTGCGTTGCTGTTTTGGTCCGAGGCAGAGGAGGAGGCTGCTGCAGCGGAGGCCGGAGGTGGTGTGTGCTTCAGGAGGCCAGTGAACATCTGAAAAAGAAGAGTGCGTCATAAATACGGTTGATCATTATACTGTTCTTATAAATTAATAACTTTGAGCTATCACTACTTCACTGTTGTGTATAAATTGTTCTGAATACCTCTTGCACAGATGTTTCAAAACAAAAGTCCTCCAACACTGCGGAGTGTTGAGTATGTCGAAGTTTTTATCAACGAAATGAAGACATGTAAAATCAAAAGGAATGTCTGTAGCTTCAGACCTGCAGAGAACTAACAACCCAACTCTGCAGTTCCCTTCAGCTCTATGAAACTTAGCATTTTTTCAGTTCACTGTTTTGGTCTTTACAGCATACAGCTCAACTCTTTTGGTTCACATTCAACAGAAAGGGAAAAAAAAAAAATAAATAAAACACTGCTGTTCATTTCCTCTATTCCAATAACCATAACTGAAGCCAAATAGTACAGGAAGCATTCTTTAGAGTGAGCAGAGACGAACAGAGCTTAAACTGAGGCAAAAATTAGACAAAGCTTCTAATAATGGCAGCTGATTACTATCGAAGCTCCGGAGCCCAGAAAAAAACTGGGATTTTCAACAACTCTAATAAGAACATTCTCGTTCAATTGCTGGTTTAATTCTCTCACAATCCAAAATGCCTCCAGAACACTGAGTACTTGCTTCAAAATCATGACCTCTCTGCATGATCAGAATACATTTCTGAAAGTCCACTGAATTCTACAGGGCCTCACCTACGTCTCACACAGAATCTTCCAGTGAGGGCCCTCTGGCAAGTGTCTAAGCTGGCATGAAGCCAGAGAAACCTGAGGAAAGCAACCTTCACATATGAGGCTGTTCGCCTATTAAACTCTGGTCGACTTCACGGTCTTCTCTTCCTCCTACCTGGGACTAACTACCACACTCATGTTCTAGTCACTACACTCTCCGGCCTTAATATTCTTACGTTATTTATTGACTCTTAAATTAGTTGTTTCTGTGCAACATCTGACCTTTGGCCTTGCTTCACCAGGGGTATTATAGTTAACTAAAAATAAAAAGGTTTTGACGTTTAAAAAAAAAAAAAAAAGATTAAAACAATGTTATGGATTTAAGAAAATAAAAATATGCTGTCTTTAAAGTAGTTTTGTCACCAATTGTCTTCATGTATTCTTGCTGTCCATGTGTTGACTGACTCTTTCAGGGGTTTTGCCCTAAAATAGACAGCTGTCAACCCAAAGAAAAACATGGAGGACATAAAGCTAAAGTTAAGGAATCAGTGGATAAAAATTAGCTACAATTTGATAAGTAATTAAAGATGTTGTTTTTGAGTTAAAATGGACAGACAGTGAAAAATGAAGGAAACTCTCATTCTGGGCACATGCTGCTTGATGTGTGAATCACGCTGTGACTAAAAACTTAATATGCAGAATATTTCCCCATCGGCCCCCAGGATATTACAGCCTTTTGATAAACATCCCAAACAGCTGAACCACCCGGACACCATCAGTACAAATACTATTAAATTATCCGCTATATTGCACCAAACAAAACAAAACATAAGTTTATGAAGGGGAGGCTGGCAGGTTAAGTTTGTGCCAACTCTAGCTGGTGATTCAACATCTTCTTTTTTCATAGCATAGCTACTGTCATCCAGTAGAAGGAGTGTTTTTTTTTGTTTTGTTTTTTTTTTTTTTTGTTACACGAGTGCTTCTACCATTCGACTGCTTTGTCAGTAAGTGTTTTACATGAATCTAGTGGAGGAGAGGCCCAGAGCAGACATATATTAAAGTGCTCAGGGGAGTTAAGAATAGATATTACTGCTACTACTGTTCTGTATGCTGAAAGTTTTTATCCAATAGCAACAAAAAGACACACAAAACTCGTCACCTCTGTATACCAGTTAAACTTTAGCTGAAAGAGCCCCATGCTTAGATTAGTAAACGTCTTTGGAGACACTCATAAACATGGTGAAGACTAAAGTTAGGGAACGAATGGATAAAAATTTGTTAAAAATGCAACTTAAGGACGTCAACGATTTAATACGGTTCTACATTTGATGTCAGATTTTATTTCACATCAGCTTCAAACACATTATGACTTAAATATATCACATCATAGTGCAAGTGAGTTTAACTCTTCACATCATCAGATACCACAATATCACAACTGACCGGAGGTGGAAAAAACATCTAAGACATACTATATATAAAACATTTACTACACTTTAATGTCTCACAAGAAAGTGGCTACTGTTGTTATTTTCTCATCCAACATAATTTTTATTTATTTTTATGTTCAATTAGAAAAATGCCTATTTCATGAATAAATCGGAATATTATTGTGAGAAACACAACTCATACAATTCTATTTTTTCCATTTCTTTTTCACATGGATACATGGCATGAATCATCCTTTGTGCAGAAACACCAACAGTACCAAAATGCTTTGTTAATAAAGATTATTGCATGCCGATGACGGAGATTTTGTTTGTGTAGTGGAGAGTATAGCTGTGAGTAGTGCATAGTAAAATATTTATGAATATCCCTAATTTTAAGAATCTATCAAAGCATGCAATCTTTGAGCAGTCAATCCATGTTCTGAGTACACTGACACCACAATTTCGTACATTCTCATTCTGAAACTATTAAAAATCCAAACTCCATTCAACAAAACTGCTCCCAATTGCTCAATCAGCACAGCATTTTTCCACTCCAGCCTAACAGATGCAAACATGAATTGTTGCATCATCTTCAAGCAGTGCCGCAAATGTCAGAAGGGTAATTTCCATCACAGCTACAACTCTAACATTAATGGAGAATAGACGAGGTTAAGGTAGCTTCATTGTCCACCTCTGATTATGACATCAGCTTGTCATCTCAGAGAAATTAGGTAGGAAGCAGAGCTCAAGTATGCTAATAAGTCTCTTGTGTCTGCATTAATATTTGCAACCATAAATATTCATGACTAGTAGGTGGACCTGAAGGTCAGCATAGCATGTGGGCAAATAGTACCTATCCGTTGAAATAAAAAATGCAGATGAGCTGAGATGTTTCAATATCCATTGGTCACTTTATATCAAATACAGCAAGACTGCAATTCCACAAGGTTAAATACAGCTTGTACTCAAGTCTGCAATCTTTGATTCAGGTATTTCTAAGGTGTTGCATCCACTGATGTAGTGCAGCCTACATAAATATGGTGATATATTGGTAAAACTCAGCACAAAGCCAATTTTCAATACTATATTATTACAGCCGGTTCATTTTAACAGCTTTAACAAAATGTTACTCTGTGACTCTGAGACCAGATCCAGAGCCCCCTGCAGAGCCATAAGTAAATATAACAGCTGTGTACTGTGCTGTGTACCACTAGAGATTAAATTAGGTGTTCAGCAATTTACAAAATAGCATGAACATAACAAGAAACAAGTTAGAATTTCATAACTTATCAAACATATCAATAAGAGAAAGATCCTGGATATTAGAAATTTGTACGTAAGAACCAAAACAGGATAATTTTAGTTCATAATTTGATAAACATATGACCCAAAACAAGACCAACACTTATCTGTTGGTCTTGTTCAAAATTATCTGTCCTTACATAGGATTCACAAAAAACATGTTTAAAAAAAAAAAAACTTTCTTCAGAGAGTTAATTCCTTGTTGAAAAAAAGCACAATGAGACATGAAATAGTAGTTAAATTCCAATATTAGCAGAAAAATGTGCAATGAGCCACAACATTCTCACAAAGGCTGCAAAAAAAATGATGTATTACCTGCACAGGTGATTAATCAGTTATAAAAGAAAGAAACTAGAAGGATCATATTATAGCTGCAGTTAATAGCCACCTTCTGCTCCTGAGTGATGCTGAATACTGCCCAGAAAAATGTTTTTTGCAGAATATTAAAATGCCACAGAAAAACAGAACCTTTGACCTTCTGGTAAGAAAAAACAAATCCTCCTTTTAGATATATGTGTGAAAGTGTGCGTGTTAGTGTATAAAGTATGGCAAAAATCTTTTTTGTGGATCTATGGTGCCCTTTGACCACCAGTTTTCTCTGAGTCCAATTGCATGTTTGTGCCAAATTAAAGAAACACCTATAAGGGGCTGCTGAGATATGCAGCATTTCCCCAACGCCAAACTTTACCTGGCCAGGATTTCCAAGTATACTACCAATTACATTTGGCAACCACACCACTGTTCACCAAACATCAATTCATTTGTTGCAGCCTGTTAAAATAACAGCACTGACTGCTTCATAATGACTTTCTTTGTTACTACTAAAAAGATGATATTTAAATGGAGAGTGCTGCATGGGGCTTTTATTTCACTCAGCACCTCCTTGCCACTTCTATTGCTGTCTCACACTTTATAGCTCAGGTTCACATATCTTCAGTATCATGAATCCTTTTTTTTCTTATTAACTATTATTATTCAGTGATGCAAGCTAATCACTGATGAATGCTGTCAACCTACATATATGTCATTAACACCAAGCACCCACTGATTGGGTGGATAGCTACGAGGTAATGTTAGAATACAGCTGGGTTGACCAAAGTAGCTGTGCACAGCTGAGCTTTGTGTAAATAACGATGTCAATTCTTTAAATCTGACACTGAATGTGCCCCCCTTTAATACAGAAGAATACTGAAAAATAGCTGGTCAGTATTGCTGTTCAGGAGGAGGCAAAAAACAGTCTGGACTGGAGGTAGTGGCAGAATAGGGTAGCAAATAAAACTTCCAAAAACACACAAGGAAAAATCTCCACCAGTGTGATCATCGATCCCACCAATTTACAGGCATCCAGTGTTGCTGCAGTCACAGCTAAAGCAACCAGAGACAGTAAAGAAGAGATAACTGTAGCCAATGAATGATTATGATGTTAAAGAGGAAGAGGACAGCATTCAACTTGCTGCAGTGGGAGAGCAAGCAAGGGAAGAAGCAACAGCTGAGATCCATATGCAACCCTCTCTAAAATAATCTAAACTCGAGTAGCTTCACTAGGCCCACTTCTGCAACTTCAGCTGAGCTGATGTACTGATGGAAGGGTCACTGCAGTGAGTTACACTGACACTACACTGAAACCTTATGAAGAAAAGCAAGATTAAAGACAATCACTGCATTTATGACATCATTTTTCTCCAAGTTTGTTTCCCGTGTTGATATTCTGCTATTGAATTGTAGATTTTGCACAATGTTTTGTTAGACTTTCACTGCTGTGGTTCTATTTTGCACCTGGATTTTACTGCAGCAGTAAGGTTTAGGGCGGAATATTTCTCCACATTTCTTTTATTTATTTTTTAATAAATGCATTTATTTACTTATTTATTTTACTGAATTATTTATTAATCTATACCATAAAAGTTGAACATTATTTTTTCCAGTGATCTATGTAGTTACTCTAACTTAATTACTTCCAGCTCTGTTTCCCCACTGTTGAGTGAACCCTTCATACAAAGAACAACACTAAACTCCATTATAGTCCATTAGAGTCTATGTTTGCAATGAGATTGTCTGCTCACATTTTTCTTCACTGGTATAAATACCAGTCTGTCAAGAATTAATGTATTCTTTATAATTAATAATAATGTGCTACCTGACTGGACACTGCAGGGAATTTCTCTGTGCTTTGCTGCACTACAGGCAGGTTAGTGCATAGGTTCAGCTATTAAAGATCATCCTACAACTGGTATGAGGCATCTTGTTCACAAGAACCATAGCTAGACAGATGTTTTCCCAGACAAAAGCTTGAAATTGAATCAGAATGTTGAAATAACCTCGAAACTACCAAAAATACCCTAAGGCTCCCCAGCAAAATATGCTGTTGTGGCCTTGTTCTCAACTCCATTGCTGGGCAAGTATATATGAACACCACAGCAAACTGACAACCTATTCCAGAAACCTGTATAAAATCTTGTCTCTATCATTACAATAATATTTGTAATCTTTAATAATAATACAACATTACATTACTTTATACGTCTACTTCATGCATGACAGATAGGGCCACTATTCTAAAAAAAAAAAAAGGAAAAAACAGATAAATAACAATAAATAAATAACTGTATGGAAAAAATAAGAAATGATCAGCCAAACTATCAATATTTTACACTTATCAATTCTGAATGCCTACTGAGTTCAATGTGCTTTTATCCCCCATCTTAAGGTTTCAACAAGGGCAGGAGAGTCAATTTGCTGCATGTGTGTGTGTGTGTGTGTGTGTGTGTGTATCTGAGAGCAGCGCTTGACTGATTCACATCATTGATGGATTCCTGCCTTCTAAAAGAGTTCCCTCTGGTACAAACTACTGAATATGAGCCACACTAGATCCACTTCTGTTGTTTTATTTTGGATTAGTACAACCCAAATTCCGGAAAAGTTGGGACGTTCTTTAAGTTTGAACAAAATGACAACCAAAAGACTTCCAAATCACACGAGTCAATATGTTATTCACAACAGAACATAGATAACATGACAAATGTTGAAACTGGGAAATTTTACAATTTTATGCACAAAATGAGCTCATTTCAAATGTGATGCTTACTACAGGTCTCAAAATAGTTGGGACAGGGGCATGTTTACCATGGTGTAGCATCTCCTCTTCTTTTCAAAACAGTCTGAAGACGTCTGGGCATCGAGGTTATGAGTTTCTGGAGTTTTGGTGTTGGAATTTGGTCCCATTCTTGCCTGATATAGGTTTCCAGCTGCTAAAAAGTTCGTGGTCGTCTTTGACGTATTTTCCATTTAATGATGCGCCAAATGTTCTCTATAGGTGAAAGATCTGGACTGCAGGCAGGCCAATTCAGCACCCGGACTCTTCTCTGACGAAGCCATGCTGTTGTAATAGCTGCAGTATGTGGTTTTGCAT
>VUQS01028870.1:0-18929 GCA_015108495.1 Heterochromis multidens | reverse complement strand
TTTCTTGTGACATTACCAATAAGTTTGATGTGTCACATGGCCCTCTTCCTATTGAAAAAACAAAAGTTGTATCCAAGATGGCCGACTTCTAAATGGCCACCATGGTCACCACCCATCTTGGGGAGTTTGCCCCCTCACATATACTAATGTGCCACAAACAGGACTTTAATATCACCAACCATTCCCATGTTATTACGGTGTATCCATATAAATGGCCCACCCTGTATATATATGTGTGTGTGTGTGTGTGTGTGTGTGTGTGTGTGTGTGTGTGTGTGTGTGTGTGTAAAATCTAGTAAAGCTAGCTGTCAATCTAGTTTTTCAGTTTGTAATTTTAGCGAATTGTCCAAGCTTCTGAACTCTTTAAAATGGCAGTGTGTCATATGGAATTGATAGTATTTTGTTATATGTTAAAAGTTATGTAAAAAACACTTATTTGATTTTGGGTTCAACAGTTAGAGAGAACAAAGTACACAGTATTCACCAACTGGGATGTTGACTTTTTTAACACAGCACCCATCAAACTTCCACAAGCAGAATGTGTGTTTATGTACTATGTCTGTATGCATTATTTTCCTTTGAAACAAAATTGTGTTTCTGTCTAGCTAATTAAATGCTGTTACAGTATTCATAAGAGACAAAATAGATGACAGTTATGAAAAACTGAAATCTATTGTTACTGCTGTTCCAGTTTCACACTGTGATTTATGACTGTATAAATGAATGGAGCTATTCTCTCTAAAAACAAAAAGACACTTTTACATTTACTTCAGCTGAGGAACTGCCAAATGATCAAACATGACAGTGGTGCATGCATGAGCTATTGCCTGCCGTGTTTTACGACCAACATAAGCACCATGCGGAGATCAATGAAAGTTGACAGATTAGGTTATCTTAACCTCTGCAGCATATCAAAACTACACTGCTCATTACCTTCTCTTGAGATATTTTCTTTTAATTTACCTTCCTGATGAATGCTACGTGCAGTCTCACCCCACAGGCGACCCCCCTGCTGGCCCGCCTGACTGATGGTTTAGTGATGTCATTTTAATAAGTGTGTATTAGCATGCAAAAGGTCTCCTGGGGATCTCAATTGCCACCTGTCAGATTTCATTGATGTTATGTTTGCTTTAACGCGTTCTATAGTTAAACATCTATAACATAATGTGAAAATTATTATGTATCTGTTCACACCAAATAGGAGGAAGGCAGAGTGCCTGAGGGGAGTAAATAGAAAAACCGAATGATACAAATGAAATGGATAAATCTATCTGCTTTGTTTTTCATGGTGCAGTCTGTTCACAGATTCTGAAAGCAGAAGAGTAAAACCTTCTATTTGTATAAAACTGTGTTAAGATTCAGCAGCTCTACAGGCATTTGGATAGTAAACACAAAATCATGTCAAAGCTCTTCTACAACTATATTTTATATGTCAACAATGAATAAAATGGGTGTCAAGTTTAACAGTTTCTAATGGTATTCACCACTTTGGCAATTGTCACATTAATATGCTTTTCTGTGCATCTCTCAGTTGATTTAATTGTTTTTTGGTAGCCAGTTCCAACCCCCAAATCCTTATTTGGCCAGTCTCAGCATTCATAGATCGTAAGTGTACGGCACCTGATAGTATAGGTAAATGTCAAACATGAACCTTGATTTGTGGTGATGGTACAAACCACAATTCAAAGGATAGGTATTAATGGACCTGCCTACTACCAATGGTGAGAAAGAACATTTTAATTTAGAAATAGAAAACAGCTGTTCACTAACTCCTTCATCATAAAAGCCTGATAGGAGTTAAAGGAAAGCTCCTTGTTAGAGTATGTTAAAATAAGATTTTATTGGGTCTTGCTTTTCCCTGTTAGTCACACTTACTAACTCACCAACCCCCTTTTACCTTTAGAACTGCCTTAATTCTTCATGGCATAAATTCAACAAGGTGCTGGAAACATTCCTCAGAGATTTTGGTCCATATCGACATGTTGGCATCACATAGGTGCTGCAGATTTGTCGACATATCCATAATGTGAATCTCCAATTCTACCACATCCCAAAGGTGCTCTATTGGATTGAGATCTGGTGACTGTGGAGGTCATTTGAGTACAGTGAACTCACTGTCATGTTCAAGAAACCAGTTTGAGATGATCTGAGCTTTGTGACATGGTGTGTTATCCTGTTGAAAGCAGCAATCAGAAGATCTGGTCATAAAATGATGGACATATGCAGCAACAATAAATTTGCTGTGGCATTTAAACAATGCTCAATTAGTACTACAGTAAGTGGCCAAGAAAATATCCCCCACACCATTATACCACCACCAGCAACCTGAACCATTTATACAAGGCAACATGGATCCATGTTTTGGTGCTATTTTCACCTATTCTGACCCAAACCTCCAAATGTCATAGCAGAAATTGAGACTCGTTAGACCGAGACCAGGTTTTTCCAAATTACTGGATTTTTTTCTCTTTTTTGAACCATTCTCTGTAAACCCTCAATGGTTGTGTGGGAAAATCAGAAACTGTCTGGCACCAACAGCCATGCCACGTTCAGAGTCACTTAAATCACCTTTCTTCCCCATTCTGAAGCTTGGTTTGAACTTCAGCAGGTCATCTTGTCTACAAGCCTAAATGCAATCAACTAATCACATTGCTGCCATGTGATTGGCTGATGTGTGATTGGCCATAGCCCCGTTTCTCTATATAAAGAAACACATTTAGCTAGAGGTAAAGTGGAGAGTGTGGTGATGATTTTGCTAAGGCAAAAACAAGGACAAAGTCAGACTGGAGAAACATAAATAAGAGTATCCAATGTCTGAGGAGGAAGCCAGAAAAGGGACAGTTTTCCAAAGTGTTTCCACGGGCATGTCAACTGCTTAAAAATAAATAAACAAATAAAAGTTTTTAAAATCAAAGTTGACATGAAAAAAGACTAACAGACTACAAGAAAGAGAATAAAACAGGTGGAGGAAAAGGAGTATGTGATCTGTCAGCCCAAGATGAGTAACTCACTGCAATGAAAAAAACAAACAAACAAAAAAAAAACTTCAGTTTCTCCAGTATCCATGGGATAGTGCCAAGAAATTAGACTGTAAGTAATACATCAAGCAATGATAGAAGCTGAAAGATAAGTCAAAAGATAAGATGATTTAAGATGAGAGAAGGAATACTGGAATGTGTTTAAATTCAAAGGTTAAAGCCTTCACCTTTCCATTTAGTATTTTGTTTTCTTTACATGCAATTATTTTTTATTACCTTTTTTATTTAATTGTAATTCTGAGCATTTTGTGGCTTGTGGTGTTTGAAAAACTGTAAATAGGGTCAAAAGGCAATACTACTACTACTAATAATAATAATAAATTATTATTATTATTATTAGTAGTAGTAGTTAGTAGTTATTTTAAAGACTTGTGTTTAAATTTCCTAAGACTGCCATGCCTTCATTTGTTCATATGCATGCTCAGAGGCACTTCTAAATTTGTTCATAAATTTAGGTAAAATATTGATGAATCACTGATTTGTTTGTGAAACATTCGTTCGCATGATTTACGCACAGATGCAGTCTCACCCAATTGTCATTTACAGTATGTAAATTAAATCATTAGATTAGATTACTTTAGATTAAACCAAAGGACTGTTTGTCATTCCGTGCATTGTTATTCTTTTAAATAGTAACAAAGCACACTTCACTATAATTATATGTTATCATTCTATAGAGATAACAGTAATGTAACACACATCACCACTGTGCTCCATTTAGTCCCATTTACACTCTTAGAGTAATGTCTGTTAAAATATTGCTGTGCAGCTTCAGCAGTGATCGGAAATAAAGGACAGTTTTACATTTTTTTTTTTTCTTCCAGTTATCTAGTTCAGAGTTAGTGGCTGGAGCCTGCCCTAACTGTCACAGTGAACGGCAGGCAGACCCTGGACAGGTCACCAGTCTATTGCAGTAGTCTGGTAGACACTGAACTTACCTGCACTGTGGATATAATATCTGCCGAGCTTAATCTAAACCACAGTGCAGGCTGCCTGGGGTTTTATGGTGAATCTTTATCTTTTTAGTGAGGGATGTGGGTCATGTTTTGGGAGTTTCTGAAGCTCATCAATAGTTCAGTTTTTAAATAGTCTTTGACAGTTATGCACTTCACTTACAATTAAGAAACAAGATGGCACGAGGGCCAGAGAAAAGCTAATTATTAGCTGTAGCTTCAGACAGGCAAGCATAAATTAGTGTAAGTATTATGGATCTGTGTCTTGTGTACCTCACATTCAGAGATCCCTCTACATGTATTTGAAATACATGGACAGATATGCCATTCATTTATGGGTTTTCAAAACTTGAGAAGCAATAAAAGGGTAAAAATTTTATTATTATTACCACTGTTATTATTATTTTATTTTTTTTACTATATATTTAATTACAGTGTTTTTTTGTTTTTTTAAATGGACATAACTTGAATGTTAGAAGCCAAGATAGTACAAAGGTTTCACCGCTGTCAGCTTTAAATCAAAGGTTTCACCCAAGTGTCTTGAAATTTGGATCTAAAATCTGTTTTTAACCACTTTTAACTACACAAATTAGAAAAGAAAATAATTTTTATGTTTTCAGTAGCTGATTCCTTAGTAGGCTTAAGTCCTTCCTCTAAACCACTTAACTGTTTTTACGTATTTGTGTATAAATGGGTTTCTTAGTGAGTGTATACATGAATGTATTAAGCCTTCTCAATATGAGGGAAATCTCTGATGCATAATAACATTTAATATTGTTATGATGATATGAATTTATCAAAGTATGCATATTTATAGTTTAGGTCATGTAACCAGTGCAGATCTTTGGAGAGCAAAACACATACTGGACACTATAGAAGTGCAGCACAAGTGTGTCACTGTTGTATGTTGTTTTGGAAGTTTTGTATGCACTTTTGTATATTGACTTGTTTTTAAGTCATAAGTATTTACCACCTCTCAAAGGAAGAATAACAAAGATGTAAACAAACTGCAAGTTTCAGGCACTGACAATCCACTGACAGAACCTGCTGCTGTCTTTCAATCACTAAAATCACTGAAGTCTCTACCATCCACTTTGGCAATGTTTAAATATATCTTGTACAATATCCCTCCTTTTACACTACCAGCATCATAAAAGTATACAGTTTAACATACTTCAATCATATACATAATTTATGTCATATCATTTATGTATAAAGGTCTAAGATCTTAGATCTAAAGATCTAAGATCGCTCCATTCATTAGTTTTAGGGATTTGTATTCAGCTTTCTGGGAAGGTAGTGATAATGCAGTAACTAAGTAATTTTTTACACTTCAAAGTAATTTTGAACGTGTGAAATTATATTAAATTATAACTTCAATCAATCAGTCAAGTAATCAGTCAATCAATCAATTTTTTTTTTTTAACATTTTGAACAAGTGTTAATGCACATAACATGTTATATGAACATGAAAAACAATGTTGACTATTTCCCATTCTAAAAGGAGTAGGAGGAAGCAAATGCTTATTAATTTCTACCCCTCTCTAGCTCATCATATACTGTATATCTGTTTTGATTATACAACCATATAAATGTACAACCAAATAATTAACACCCTGCCTCATCCATATATTGCTTTATAGGTGTTTTTTATATCATTTTTAAAACTGATTTATATTTGTACATCTTTTAAAATTTTATTCCAGTATCAGTTTTACCGATCTACCATTGGCAACCTGAATTCCTGTAGAAAAGGAGGGATTGGTGCGATGTGCCCATTGGACTTGTGTAAGAGGGTTTGGAACTATAGATATATGAAAGTAGATGCCACATCTGGGCTTGTGCAATTCATCTCTGCCACTGCTATCTTGCTCAGATGGTCTGACTATGGTTTCTGGTCAATTTCCTTATACAGTGTTTTACTGTTTACTGATTAATGTTCAAATGAAGCCATTCTCTTCCGCTTATCCAATTCAGGGTCGCAGGGGGGCTGGAGCCTATCCCAGCTGCCATAGGGCGAGAGGCAGGGTACACCCTGGACAGGTTGCCAGTCTGTCACAGGGCTAACACAGAGAGACAGACAACCATTCACGCTCACGTTCACACCTATGGGCAATTTAGAATCACCAATTAACCTAACCCCTCTAACTGCTTGTCTTTGGACTGTGGGAGGAAGCCGGAGTACCCGGAGAGAACCCACGCAAACACATGTTTCATGTGATCTGTCACAATAAGTAATTCTTCCTTTAAGTTGACTTAATGTTGAGCCAAGATACTACTAAATAGAAAAATATTTTATTTAAATTATTATATGAGAAATATAGTGAAAATATTTGTCATTATATGTTTTATTGTGTTAAGTAGTCATAAATTATCTGAGTGTTAAATATGTTTCATGTTTAAGAATGGTAAACTTACATATCCAACTGAATTTTGCCTACAAAAGCATGCAGAGCTGCATAGCATTATTCAAATTGCACTGATCAACTGGACAGGGATCAGAATTAGCCAGTTTTCAGCGTTCTCAGCCCTGACCTGTGACTGGCCAGTCAGCCTGACGTATGTCTGATTAGGAGTCGGCCCCATTCATGCATGTGCAACAGGCACACAGCAGCGCAAGCAAATAGTCACTTACACACTCACAGCCACATGCTTTGAGCAGCCATGTCGTTAGCGTGTAGCTGCTCAAAGCCATGAATGAGTTCTTCAGTGTGAGTAAGGAAGAGACAAAGTTCGCCAAAGTAAACTTTGGGGGAACCACCACAAAAATGTTCTTTTCAACAAACTTAATGAGACACTTAAATCACCCTCACCCAGCTGAAGATGGACAATTTAAAGAAGCTACCAAAGGTAAAGTGGCGACACGCCACACACCAGTCTCAGTATGAGCAAAGGATCAAAGCAGTTATGGAGAAACTTATAGAGATGAGTGAAAAAGAGAAAAGGGTCCTGCTATCACGTGAAGTTATAAACATACTGGAAAATGACGCAAGTACCTGACATTTGTTTTGTTATATAAATCTGTTGCACCTGCTTTTGTTTGGTAAGGTAAAATACGTCAGGGAAATGTGTGTGTACAGCAACTCATTTTTAGTTAATTATTTGTACCTCTCTCCAGTAGCAGAGCACAGGGAGAGAACTTACTGCAGTTTGGGGAAAATTGTAAAGTTTAACAATTCATTTGATTATGAAAGTAAAATCTTGCATTAAAGAAAAGTTCATTTTTGTTTCAGTATGCTGTGAATTATAGTTCTCAGAAATAAATTGGAATGAACAAAAATGAGTATCGGCAGATCACATATACAGAAAAATCAGAAATCAGAATCGGCCAAGAAAATTGCAAATATTCCCAAAGAAGACAGAAAGCAATGACAGCGGCAATGAGGAGAAGAGACTTTGAATCGAAATGAAAGCTGCACACGTCCCAAAGTTTTAAGGGATATTTTACATTTTACTCATCACTTTTTACAGCAGGACATATCGGAAAAAAAATACTGTGGAATTGTGTGTTTAATTTAAATATATTGCCAAGTTATTATATATAATAATAATAATATATAATATTATATATAATAAACATATGATATATATTATATATATAAACATATGATAAGCATTTTGTTATAAGAATAAACCAAAGCACTCAAAGCTGTTTGAAAATTCTGCAGGTTATGAATATTTTTAATTGTATATTGACATGCAATGGGAGCTACATTGACATATTGTACATATCGTTCCAGCAGGGATCAAAGTGGGTCAAAGTGCCCAGCATTTTGACTAAACAGTCCTGGAAAATACTGGCAGGTAGAAGAAGGAATTCTTTTTTTGCTCTCAGTGGGCGTTCTTATGAAAAATTATGAATTAGTTATGAAATTTCTATGTCTTTTAGCTCTAATAGATACAGAGCTAACATAGACCCTGACCACTGAGCAGCATGTGCCCTCTGAATAAAGAAATTAAATCAGTTATTTCAAACATGCTTTTATTGAACAAAGTCAGCTGAGGGTAACTGTATGGTGCACGTAATTAAACTCACTTTTCCTATTCATGCTTTTAGCTATGTGTTTATTGTCCATATATTGCAGTGATGATGAAAATATGATTTAACAGTCAGTACTAGTCTCTATGCAGTGAAGCATGTTCATGATAGGAGGTTTGTGAGAGTGCCTGTGTCAGTGTGTCTAAGCTACTGAGCCATGTCCTTCTCTTCTCAGTGTACCGCTGAGCTGACAGAGGTCATAGTCAGAGCCACAGTGACATTTACAGCTCAGAGGCTTATGGAAACTCCCTGCTGTACCTGGAAGTCTGTAATTATCTCAGAACTAGCCAGCCTGCAGCCCAACAGAAGGGTGTCAGAAATGCACAAAGAAACAGAAGCACAATGATTTGAATGTCACTCAGAAGAGGTGCAATTTGGTTGAAAAGATAATGAACAGATGATGTACAGCACAAAAAGGTTAATAGGAGAGCAGGTAGGCTTTGGGGAATTGGCTCTTTTTAATGAGAGTTTTTCCTGTCTCCTGCAGATTTATAATAATCGTTCACAATTGTAAAACAGAAAAAAAGATAATCTTCAGTTGTATTTTGCTTCCAATGTATGGAGAAGAAAATGCCTGATTTTAAATATGCTAGCAACAAGGACCCACTTATTTTGATGTTGGTCAGTCGAGTTTCCGTCTGCCAATTTGTGTCATATCCAGCCTCAAGCTGGCTCACTGTCTGTGCTATTAGGTGACATTTGAAATGTCTTAGCAAATATTGAATGGGTTGCCATGAATTTTGGTACAGGTATATCCTTATCAGGCTGAGTTGTAGCAGGTTTTGTAATGCCTACATACAGTCCTGTGAAAAATTAAGTACAACCTTACTGCTTCCATAGTAATTAAGAGGGTAAGTGGCAGCCAGATGCTGTTAATCAGTTGCAATTGATTAACTGATCATCAGCAAGTGTGAGCACCTCTGTAAAAGCTGAATTTCGCAGTTTGATGGTCTGGTCAGGTGTGTGTTAACACAATGCCACAATCTTCCCAGGAGTGGACATCCAAGAAAGTTCACCTTAAAGTCAGACTGTGCAATGCTCAGAGAAACTACAAAAAAAACAAGAGCTACACCTCTGCCTCAGTTAGCATGTTAATAGTTAAAGTGCATGACAGTATAATAAGAAAAAGACTGAACAAGTATGACTTCTTTGAAGGGTTGCCAAGAGAAAGACTCTTCTCTTTAAAAAGAACATGGCAGCACAGCTTAGGTTTGCAAAGTTGCATCTGAACAAACCAAAAGACTTCTGGAACAATGTCCTTTAGACAGATGAGACCAAAGTGGAGATGTTTGACCATAATGCACAGCGCTATGTTTGGAGAAAACCAAACAGCATATCAGCACAAACACCTCATACCAACTGTCAAGGACGGTGGTGGAGGGGTGATAATTTAGGCTTGTTTTGAAGGCATAGGACCCGGGCACCCTGCAGTCATTAAGTCGACCATGAACTCCTCTGTATACCAAATTATTTTAGAGTCAAATGTGAGGCCATCTGTCTGACAGCTAAAGTTTGGCTGAAATTGGGTCAATGATCACAAGCACAGCAGCAAATCTACAACATAATAGCTGGTTAAAAAAAAAAAAATAAAATAAAATCTGGATTCTACTGACAATGATTTGCCTGCCTTTTCTTGGCGTCAGGGTGTGAATTGCCCATAAGCTTCCAGATGAAAGAGAAAACAGAAATTTAAATCACGCTTTCTGAATGTTTTGTATTGATTTCATGTTTAAGCATCTGTCTTTTTAGAATGCTGCTATAGTTGGTTCTACAAGCAATTGAATCTTGGGGGGTACTTTAATGGGGTTTTTATGGGACTGCATAGAGTCCTGTGAAAATTTTCTTTTTTCACAGGACTATATTTCATCCTTAATTCTGTAAGTTTGCAAAGCTGGAGATGTTCAACTTTAGTTTCTGTCAGTTCTAATTCATAATATTAGCCTGTTAACAAACAAACCTGGGATTTATTTAACTCAAATAAATTTGGGTGACATAAAAATATCAACCTTGTTTGGTTTAGGCAGCATTTTCTTACCTTTGAGCAACAATTTAGATTTAATTTATCAAAGCTTTCAGAAAAAGTCTTCTCAAGTTCATCTTGAAAGTAGACATGAGCTCTTTTTAAGTTAGACACCTGTGTCTAGTGAGGCTTGACTATAGCCTTTGGGAGATGGTACGATAGAAAAAGAAAGAAACAGAATGGATTTATGGTGTGAATTGATTGGTGATGCACTGTTTGTATATTCCAATCATGAGATACACGGCATGAAAAGGGATGCCCTGTGACAGATGGGATAGCCTCCAATGCCCTTGCAACCCTGAATTGGATAAGTGATTAAGAAAATGGATGGATGATCTTAAAAAATATGTCTTATATTATTATGACTGTAAAGCAGCATGATCCTGGCCAGGAGCATTTTTAAATATATGCTGCTGCATGTGTGATCAGTGAAAGAGCGCCTATACCCACGTGCATTCTGAAACTATAACATTCCCCTTGTTCAGGAAGCTATTTTAATTGTCAGCTGGTGACCTATATTAAATAGCAGCTGACTGAGGAGTAGAGGAGGAGGTGATAAAGGTGAGTAGGAGTGTAGACATATGAGTGTGTGTGAGGTGTGTCAGGGGTGAAGGAGAGCAAGGTTGAGTGGTGCATCTGAGTGCTGATGTTAAGAGCTAAATAATTGCTTACTGCTGTGAAATCTACTGCAGTGGAAGGGAGATGAAGCATGGGGAGGAGAAGGTGGTGAGGAGGAGGAGGAGTAGAAGATACTCAAGAGGTTGGTAGTGTTATTTATACCTGCTTTAGTTATCTCACACACTGGTATTTCTCTATATACTTCCTCCCGCCTCCATCTCCCCTACAGGGTCTCCGCCCCCTCTCCCTCACTTTTTAATCCACTTCTTTGACCTCTTCTATTCTTATGCTATTGATGTCATTCAACTTTTTCTATCTACCCATGTTTACTGAAAAAGTTTGCTGTAAAAGCACCTGGCTGAAGCATATAACACTCAAACCATCATCTTGCTATCACAGGTATCCAGATGTTTGCAACTTAAACTCTTCTACCTGTGCCTGACTTCAGCGGTTAATGGTTTTAAGCACTTAAGCCAAAATGCTCTCCTCTTCAGCATTAAAGTCACAACTACATCTTCACTGACAGCAACAGTTCATCTGGTGAATTCCAATCCCACAACTTCAGAGGCTCCAATAAACACTAATTGCATCACAGACCTCCAAAGCCCCTAGCAGAATGAATGTGTATTGTCTGTGATAATGAATTCTCCCCATTCCTATATTGTGTTGTCTAAGGCATCAGCAGTCCTGGGTGAATAGATAACCTAAATGTGTGTGTGTGTGTGTGTGTGTGTGTGTGTGTGTGTGTGCGCGTTCATGTGTGTGTGTGTTTGTTCATTCGTGTGTGTGCATCCCATTTGTGTGAGCTTTTACTTTGCCACCCTGAGGTCAAGTGGATGGTGCGACAATCTCCCAAATGCAATTAGGAAGTGGCCGGCTATCTAAAGGAGACTCTGATGAATTACTCCTGCATGTCTTTCTTTAACTGACTTGGAGTTAAAGTGGCTGCACTGGACGACAAATAGATTCACCCATACACAGAGACAAACTGCACATTGTGTGAATACCAGGCTTTTTATTGCATTTCAGCGTGCCAAACAGGCTCTAAAGAATTTATAACATTTAGATTGTTATCTCCTTAAAGTGAGACTATTCATTGCAGAATTTTCTGGAGGAGAGTGAAATGAGAAAATCGATTCTGGTGCGTTTGCATTAGAAGACATTTCAGAAGTAATTTTAGCTCAGTTTTAAAGAGGTAAGAACTCTTCTTGATTTATTTTTCCAATTGTCCCTGTTTGCAGTATATGTAAAGAGATGCTTTCATTCAATATACCAACCAATGGAGGCTTTTGAATTGAATACTTAGCTTACTTAGCAAGTCTTGGTTACTTTTTAATCAGTGAGCTTTTCTTCTTGCAGTGTGGTCCTTTGGTGTGGAGTAGTTGAATAAAGCTTTGACTGTGGACCTACAAAGTTATATAAAATGCAGTGACAAAAGTCTCCAAAGCCACCACTAACACTTGACAGCATCTCCTCCAGTCCACTGCCAGCTGCTCTGTGTCCTCACTGTGTCTTCACCAAAACCCTGAGAGACAATGCAGAGAAAATCCTCTTAAAGCCAACAGGGAAAAGCTTATTATAAGGCCATGAACCTTCTTCCTCCTTTTTCTCTCTTTTGCATTTTACTCTTCCAGCTCTACTCTCTCAAAACTATAAAGTAAACGTAGCAGGAGAGGAGTTCTGTTTCTAATGTTCAACTAGGTTCAACTAGTAATTTATATTGAATCACTTCAAGGCATTTCCAAAACAGTCAATAAAAGTGATGCTAACCCTTAACCTAAAAGTTATCATTCATTTCTCTTGTGTGTGTGTTTGAGTGTAGCTACAGAGAGCTGTCTCATCTAGTATGTACTGGACTGCATTAGACTGTATACCTTTGAAATTGGTGACTGAGTATAGATGGAGCATCAGGTGTTAAAATAATATCCATAAAACCACAGTCAGTAAGTCTGAGGCTGGCAAAGGATTGAAAACTGATCCATTCAGGCTGGAACAGGATTTTCCAGTTTAAGTTACCTTTCTGCTAAGAAGTTAGCTGGGACAGCTTGAACAATTCACAGCTTATAGTGACAGAAGACTTATACAACATACCATTGTTTGCTCAGTCACTAGACAATCCTCCATGAGTGATTCAGAGCAAGATGCTTCTTCATGAACTGACTTATAACTACAATGAAATTCAAAAATGTTGCAAAAACCCAACCAAGTACCAAGGATCTGGTGACATTGCTGGACTGCAGGCTACGAATCAGAAAGTTCCTAATTTAACAGCAGAAACATAAACCCTGTTTTCTCAGTGGATTTTTATTATTTGTAAACATAGCTAAGCAAAAGCCAAGTCTCATTAAAATCTGTGACACTTTAATAAAGCATTCAAAATTATTTCAAATTTTATTCAATGTGTATTTTTTGGAGCACACTGTGCATATTGGGCAGCATGTTTGTACTTAATTCATAGAAAATTCACAGAAGATTGGGTGCAAGAGGAGGCATGAAAACTGTAACACTAAACTCAGTCAGACACACAGGTCTGACTGAGTTTAGTGTTAGAGTTTATCTGTGGGCCAGTAGTGGGATGAAATGTAATCCATCCATTAATTAAACTAGAGGGGCAAGGGTGACCGTGAGATCAGTGCTGAAGGCAAGAGAGTGAAGGAATCAAGGCTTAAAACTGCCTGATACTCTGCTTAGAAACCCTCTTTAATCAGGGTCTTACAGCTCCTTCCTACCACACATACACACATACAGTCAAAGTAAAGCTTTTGTGTCTCCCGCTCTGCACAGAGTCATACAAATGTGCACAGACACACCAGATGGAGTCACAACAGTATTTGATTAAGAAAAGGAATTAACATGATTGAATTTTCTGTTTCTCTGTTGAGGCTTGACTGAGAAAGTGGGTTCATATAAGGCTTTCAGTACTTTAGAAGTCACCACTTGAATTTTTCATAATCCTGATGTGCATTATGTTATGAACCTAAAAATGGGGGATGTTTTCAAAAGTGCAACACTGACAATTATTTACCTGCCTTTTCTTGGCATCAGGGTGTGAATTGCCCATAAGCTTCCAGATGAAAGAGAAGACAGAAATTTAAATCGCATTTCCTGAATGTTTGGTAGTGATTTCATGTTTAAGCATCTCAACATGAGTATTGAAAATCCTGTGAGTGTTTTTATAGCACTTGATGTTCTTGTTTCATTAACATTAATGTAGGTTCTCAATCATCCAGGTCATGGTAAGTGCTTGAAAAGAAGGCAAAAGAAGGTTTGTGAAGACATTTCATGTCTCATCCAAGAGGATCTTCAATTCTAAAACAACTGATGGAGAAACCTAGGTATTTAACCCCCCTCCAAGGGAAGGGCTTTAAAGTTCAGTTGCCTTCTTTTCAAGCACTCAAGAATTCTTGTTTCATTAATCAGGATTTTATATTTCTGTTAACTGACACAGTCTCCCATTCCTTTTAGTCTGTATTCTAGGAGTGTTCTAACAATGTTTTTTTAAATAAAGACCTGCTATGATGTATGGTTTGCAAACAGTCGCACTGCCAAAAAGACTGGAGGTGGACTTGGAGGTGGCAGAGTTGAAGATGTTAAGATTTTCATTAGGAGTGACGAGGAGGGACAAGATTAGAAATTAGTACATCAGAGGGACAGCTCAGGTTGAGTGGTTTGGAAACAAAGTTAGAGAGGCAAGGCTGAGATGGTTTGGGCATATGCAGAGGAGGGATAGTTGATATGTTGGACAAAGGATGTTGAAGATGGAGCTGTCAGACAGGAGGAGAAGAGTAAGACCACAGGATGTAGTGAAGGAGGACATGCAGAGGGTTGGTGTGACAGAGGAGGATGCTAGGGATGGGGTGAGATGGAGGCAGATGATTCACTGTGGCAACCCCTAAAGGAAGCAACCAAAAGACAACATTCTGTGTTTGAATCTCAGCCAGTTGGACCATTTTTTTTATGTTTCCCTGCTCTCTCCTACCATATTTCCTGTCGCTGTCACCTTTTCCTATAAATGAAGGCCCAGACAAATACACAAAAGGTTTCTGTGTAAGTCTACTTCTTTAGCACACGCATGGAGGGACTTTGTTTTGTGATGTTTAGTTATCATAAAGACTATCACATTATTACTTAACAAGTGGTAATCAGAAAATTGTGAGACAAATGGGTTTATCTGCAAAATATTTAGTAAACTCTCATCAATAAAAAAAGAATGCACAAATTAAATTTACAAACTTTTCCAAACTCAGTACATGGAGTCAAGGAAGTAATGACAATAAGACATTCTAAAAGATTTGAAATACATTCTGAAAATGGATTTAAAGAACTTTTTAAGTCAAGTCAGCTTTATGATGGGCCACTGAGATGATACAGTGGTGATGATCTGGGAGAAGAAACAGACAGAGAAGATTAAATTCTTTTGAAAAGCTGTATTTGGTGGAGATAAAATCAAGATTGAAAACAAAGTGTAAGCGGTCCAAAATTTAGAAATAAAAGTTAAAAGACATTAAATGCTCTGTCAAGTCCTGCAATTTGCAGCGGGAATACATAAATTTGTTTTGGCTCCTTGAGACAACGTGTTAGCTTGCGGGGAATCATTTTCTCATTAATTGTATCCTTACTGTCCTTTCCCATTATATTGGCAATTTAACATCCCATGAAATACATGTTCCCCGACAGCTTGACATTTTGTGTCGATGCAGTTTATACCACTCATGCATGCTGTGGAGTACCATCTATTTTAGATGATTATTATTATCGAGCCATTTTTTGCTGACTCTTCCATTTTCCTCTCTTCCATGGCAACAGGCCAGCTCCCTGAAGCAAAAATCTATGCATTTGGATATTTACTTTGAAAACCGACCCTTTTCGCTCATCTTGTATATGCCAAAAGATTAGGCTTCATTTCATCCATGCACTACAGCAGGTTGAAATTATAGCATTCCCTCTGTTGAGGCTGGTGAGGAGCAAACTAAGTGGCAGGAAAGAAAGTGTATATATGTATGCACATTATGCGTGCATGGATGGGTGGCTCTGTGTGTGTGTGTGTGTGTGTGTGTGTGTGTGTGTGTGTGTGTGTGTATAAAGTACTTGCTGACAAAGTAGGAATCTGCTTGAAATCTGTGTTATTACCATTAACATATACATTGACACATTATAGTCCCCCTCTTCCCTGGCGCTCACTCTCTTTTTCCTTCCTTCATTATATGGCCCTGTTAGGTTCTTGTGTAAAATGTAATCCAAAAAAACACATTTGCCCAAACAGATGGAGCGAAAAATGAATTTGTAGCCAACCCCCAAACTGTTAAGTGGAAGTACCTTTTCCTTCTCCCACCACTAAGTCAGGGTTTGTGCATAAGGGTTGTAGCACTGTATTGTAATCCCTCTATTTGGGCCCATCTGAGACTGTAGGCCTGCCTGTGCATGTGCAGGCATGCTTATTTCCCTTATTATTTTTCTATAAATAGAAATTGTATCACACTGAGATATTGAGAATCTTGTCATTTCTACAAAATTTTGTGAAAAAGGGAGACAATTCTAGCACCAGGCATCTTGAAAATTCATAAGGGATCAAGCTTCGAAGAGGACTATGTTTGGCTTCACCATAAAGGAGATTTGCAAAGTTGAATCAGGTTAAAAAGATCTCTGTGTGCATGAGAGTGGGGAGGAACCAAAGTGGAGAGAAGCCAGTGATGACAGGGAGCTTTGTCTTTGTGTTTGTTAGTGGGGTTTCCTCTGTGTCCCACTATGTTGTGAGATATCAGCTAGTACAGGGTCAGAGCACACCAGCTTTTCATTGCCTCTGCAAAAAAGATTTCCCAAATCCCTGAAATGAACACATGTGCTGGGGATGAATGCCGCAGACAGTTCTAGAGACACAAACACACAACACAATACACTGAGACAGTGTGGTATAAACACTTCGCAGACAGGACAAATTCATTCTTTTGTTGAGCTGGCACAGCTCGACACAAATCAGAAATTATTTTTCTCTTAACTACACCCCAGGAGCTCCACAGTGTGTTTTTGTGAACAGCTCATGCTGACAAAGATTTCTGTGTCCAGAAATGGAACATGGACTGAAATTTGAAGTGATAGCCATTCTGTAAAGAAAAATGCCAGCAGTATCTATTGTTAGTTTTTGCTTCATTACCCGCAGTTTGATTCATCTTTAACTATCTGAGCTGTTGGGTGGCTACTGCTGTGTTTGAGAAAATGACTGGGAGAAAAAAGGCAGAAACAAACAAAGAAAAATAAGAAGATTTTTCCCAGCAGTGTCATAAGAGAAAATTAAATGAATGGGGAAAGAAGTTAGAAATATTTCCCTAAGCTTTTTTTTTTTTTTGTTCATTCACATAATGTGGAATTAAATAACTTGTAGGTCTGATAGTTGTGCTGACTGCTTTCATGTTAAGAACCCCTCAGTGTCTGTCCACTGATGAACCACATGCTTTATGGATGTTAAACTCTCTGTTGGACAGGTTAAAGCCCATCATGCCTTTGACATTCTTCTTTCTTTGCATCTTTAAAACTCACAAGGTTTATTTTTCATTTTCAAAAATCAAATGATGAAGATTTGCATTAGCTATCTGACTGATGCTTTCCTACTCAAAACTGTCTAAAAATTACATTTCAGAAGTAATTTCTTGTTGTTTATCTCTGCCTTTCTCTTCACGCTGTTTTTCTGTTTCTCAGCACAACTTTGCACTTCATTTTTACCTTTAAAAAATAAAAACAAAAAAGGTTTTGTTTTTAATGTAACATCTCGTCTTCTGTTCCTTTTAGGGGAGATTTGTGCCTTTAAGATCAACGGTGAGGATGCTCCCTTTGAGGCTGTGGTGTTGAATCGCACATCAGGAGAAGGAGTGTTGAGAGCCAGTAGCCCTGTGGACTGTGAAAGCCAGAAAGAGTATACCTTTATTATCCAGGCCTATGACTGTGGGGCCGGGCCAAATGGCGCTAACTGGAAGAAATCCCACAAGTAAGTCAAGCTGTGACTGTTCATGTGTCTGTGTCTGCATTTAATTTAGCTCTGTAAACATCCTTTATTTACTCATTGTTTTCTTCTTTAATCAATAAAACATCATTATGTTAAAGATTTTGTGAGTTCACCAAACATTTCAGAAAGTGACTGCCTTGTTTACTTGTGTCTCTGTGAGTTTCTTTATGCTGTCTGAAAACTCTGTTATGAAAATGTAGTATTAAAACTGTCACATAAATGTTGCCTGTTATTATTCATAACAACATGACTCATTTGTGTAGCTGTAACTATAGCTGATTTATAGGGGGTGGACAAAACAACGACATACAAATAATAGATGTTATCTTTAAAATATACATGTCAGAGTTAAAAAGGCAGCTGCTCAAGTGAGTCACATTAACTTCTGGGAAGCTGGTCTTAAAACAATGACAGCACTTGAAAAACAGAGAAAAACATCACCAGCAATGAGGAGCACTGGTCTTAAGTTGGCAGGTTATTTGGGTGTCATGTGCAAATTTGTCATAAATGCATACTGTGCAAAGGTTTTGAGCCACCCCTCATTTCTTTATGTTCTGCAGGGAAATAGGGGAAATAATAATAATAATAATAATGAGAATAATGAGAAATAGGTGCAGCGATTTATTGGAACATGCGGACATCAACAAAATAAAGTATATGAGGCAGAAATATGACCACCTTTCAAGTCAAGCAGCTTTCTTGTCATTTCTTTAAGTAGTCTTCAGGAATAGTTCTCCAGACTTCTTGAAGGACATTCAAAGCTCTTCTTTGGATGTTGGCTGCCTTTTGTTCTGTTCTCTGTCAAGATGATCCCACACTGCTTCAATAATGTTGAGGTCCGGGCTCTGGGGAGACCAGTCCATGACTGATGGTGTTCCATTGTGTGTTTTTCTATCTAGGTATGCTTTTACTGCACTGACAGTGTGTTTAGGATAATTGTCATGCTGAAAAATGAAGCTGTTGCCAATCAGACACTTTCCAGAATGGATGGTAGATCAAAATATGACTGTACTTTTCTGCGTTCATTAAGTTATTTTGACAAGATTCCACTGGCTGAAATGCAGCCACAAACAGTGACAGAGCCTCCACCGTGTTTTACAGATGGCTGTAAACACTCACTGTTGTACTTCTCTCCTCACCTCCTCTGTACATATTGACGACAATTTGACCCAGAAATTTCAAATTTGGATTCATCACTCCATAAGGCCTGTTTCCCTTCATTAAGAATGGCTTCTTGACAGCCACTCTTCCACTGAGACCATTT
>VUQS01028869.1:36422-58213 GCA_015108495.1 Heterochromis multidens | reverse complement strand
TTCATATTAGTTATACTCGAAAGCAATTCCAAATGTACACAATACAATATGTTACATATTAAGATAGTATGTACAAAAAAAAAAAACGCTTTTAAAATACAACAACGAGACAAAAGGTAAAATCACATTTCAGACAACACACAGCGGCTGTCGAGGTTTCCCTTTGACGACTATTTGTTCATCTTTAGGAAACTGGATGCTGTCTGGCATGACCTAATGCAGTTGTAGGGTAGGGTGTGTTAGGTGTACCTTATTCACACACTGTGGATTATTAGGCAAAGAGAGGTGACCTCAGTTTGTTTAAAAAAAAAAGAAGCAGCTGAGAGAGTACTATGCCTTTCCCCTCCTCTGTTAAAGGCAAAGGGAGTGCATAGATGTGTCCTTGGCTTGACATGTGCTTTACTTTTCTTTCTTTCTTTCTTTTTTTTTGTTTTTTACAGCCTCTCTGTTAGACTGCTTGTCTTTAATGTACACATCTTTGGGTCAGTGCCTCAGTTATACCGTCAACCACAGCAGAGGAGGGAGGAGACCCAGAAATGACAAAAGGAAATGGAAATATAAGAACCGAGCATGGCACTGCAGAACAAAAACACATTCCAGAAATCAGGCACTTGTAGAAAAAACCTTGAGGTAAGACAAGACTAGAACCTATTTATTATTATCATTATTCTTCTTCACTGGGTTATTTGGTCAGAGGGAAACAAGCAAACCTTTTGTGACTTCTGAATTTGCACCTCTTGCTTGTGTCGTGTTTTCTTGCAACTGCAAATTGGTTCTGCGGTCAGGATGAGACAGAAACAACAGACTCTTGTTCTTTTTTCATTTCCTCCAATGTACCATTTCCCCACTCTGGGAAGATTTATTAGAACCTGACCTCATGTGTTGAAAACACCCCCCAAAAAAATCCCCTACACCAGTCTGTTAAACACTGTCAGGCTTCTTCTCTTGAGGAACACACATGCTCAGTAAATATGAGCTGATCTGTGAAGTCAATGCTCAGTAATCCCAGACTTGAAGCCCTCGCGGCGTGACATGCTGCCCACAAACTGTCCGATATCACATAATAATTACCTGATTAAAATTCATAACTTGCTACATGTTGTTACTCAACAGTTTTGTGTGCATTTTGTGTAAATAGCCACTAGATAATCTTTATTATAAGACTATCTCATGAGATAAAGGTTTCCTGCACAGTGCTGTGAATCAGAAAGGCCATCTATGAGGAAATAAGGAATACGTTTAGTCATGTTTATCTCGTCTCCTTTAAACAGGTACACCCAAGAGGTGAAATCACAATAAATTTTTACTTTAATACAAAATATATATATTTAATATATATATTTATATATGTACTGAATATAAAACAAAAACAAAGAATATATTAAGGGAAACATTTCAAGTAATATCTTGAAAAAAAAAATGACTGTGCACTTATTTGCACTTTTTGTAAACCATAAAAAAAAAGTAAAAACAAATATGATAACATAATATATATATTTACAAGGTTAACTTAACAAGGCTTTGTACAAATGTTACAAAAATTGTTTAACACAAACACCTGCACGTTTAGACATGGTCATGAACATTGTTGCACAAACACACATAAACATTATTAACAAGTAGAGGGCGACAACTGCATTTCGTGTGTTTGTGAGCTAAAATTTGGTGGAGTTTTACAGTGTGAATGGTCAGAGGGGAAACATTAGGAAGACTGACTGATATGAAGAATCAGTTGTTTTCCCTCTTGAAATGGTTTTAAAATGATTTTTTTTTGTAACTGTAGAAGCACCATTCTCTCAAGAACCAGAGGGGAGGCTGCATTTCAGGATCCTCGTCTGGTCGCTTGAACAGATTAAACCTTTAATTTATGTCATCTGTGAGCCAGACAGGAAGGAAGAGAAGACAAGAAGGATGCTCAGTTGTTACCCGAATCAGAATTCTTGGCTCTTACATTGATCGCGATGAGGTCTGTTTGTGTCTCTGTCCTATCATTTCTATAAGAGCACACGTAAAGGAAAAAGAGAATGAAAGCTTTGGCAACACTGGAATGCCCCCTGCCATGCAAACGGAGCTTATCGAAAAGAAAAGAAAAATACAAAAACAGTGGGCTGTTTTTCACCTGTCCACCAACCACATCCCCATTTCACTGCTGCCAGATTACTGACCTGCAGGGCGTCAGTAGTTCAGCTGGACTCTCCATCCCTCCCCCCAAAAACTCAGAATCAGCAGCTTTGGCCTCTTTCCTTGGAGTGGTGGTTGGGGTCAGGGCTCACAGGTACTGGTGGAAATTGGAAGTGGGTGCTTGACGTGTTGTGGGTCCTTGGTCGAGCCCTTCTGCATCCCGAGGCAGCCCTTGTGTTTTGACCTGGTTTTGATTGATAGGAGAAAAGGGGAACTCACTGACAATCAGCGGGGGTCTCTTATTGGCATTCTCAGTTGGGGAAGCCACCACAGTGTGTCTGCGCCAAGCCCGCTTCTTCCTGCGTGTCTCAGGCGACAGAGGTTTCCGCAGTCCAACCCGGCGCAGGTCGTCAGCTGAGCCGAGCAGTCGAGCGCGGACCTGATCAGCCAGAGACTTCCCACTCGGGCCAGTTGGCGTGAAGGAGGCGGCCTCGATGGGTGGCACGGCAGGTTTGGGTCGGGCTAGGCGCAGACTCTCCTGGCTGCTGCCTGAGGAAGTGTTGGTTCTGGAGGTATCCCTCCTCACTCTGGGTGCACCTTCCTGCCCAGAGCCAGATCCCTCGCCCTGAGCCGTGCCCTCAGGTGGCTCCATCAGGTCCAGGGAGCGAGCCTTGGACTTCTCAGACTTCAGCTTCCTCCTGGCCAGAGTGTCGCACTGGATCAGCTTGTGGGAGTTAAAGGAAGGCCGCGAGTGCAGTCTGTGAGTGGTGGAGGAGGAGGAGAAGGAGGAGGAAGAGGGTGTGGTGGAGCGTGCCCCTCCGTCACTCCTCTCCACGGAGTCTGGTGTGTGTGTGAGGGGAGTGGATGGGGCGAGAAGGTTAGTGGTTGACAGAACGGGGTTTTTGTAGTGTGTGTAGAGGAAGCTGCGCTGTGGCGCCGGTGGCTGTGCATTCACAGGTGGTGTCGGGTGTTTATCAGGTCTCTCCTGGGTAAGAGAGCGCGACGCAAAGCCACTCTCATTATCTGTCTCACTCACCAGCTCGCTGTGCTCATCATCAGCATCGTCCCCCCTCCCCTCTGACCCCAAGCTTCGCCCTAAAGTAGAGAGGGTGGAGTAACCTGAAACTATAGAGCGAGCATCCTCAGGAGCTCGCCACTGCGGCCCCTTTATCTCTGCCTGCACCTCCTCCTCATTTAACATGGCTGCCTGCCTTCCTCCTGCCTCCTCTTCCACTTTACAGGACAACCGACTGGGAGTTACTGCTGCTGCCTTCTCTTCTCCCTCCTCTTTCACTCCGCTCTCTACAACTTCCTCATCATCCGCCTCCTCGTCCTCTTCTTCTTCCTCTTCGTCGTCATCCTCCTCTTCCTCTGCTCGAGGAGCAGTGTCTCCTACTGGTGACTCTGCCTCCTCTTCCTCTCCTGCCCCTAGATGACCAGCTTTGAATGGCTCATGCTCAGAGTCGTCGTCGGTGCTGCTGCCCACGCGGCGGGCATTATGGCGTTTCCTGCGTTTGCGGCCCGTAACTGCCGACATGATGGACAGAGCCAGGAATTCCTTGGCTGTGAGGTCCTTCTTTGACCCCCACGACCCCTGAAAAAGGAGGAAATGTTACTGCTGAATCTGTGTGTGCAGGAGGTTGGACAGTCAGGTTTGCTTCATGTGAGGAGAGGTTACCTTTGATTTCGCTGAGTCACTGTTGGTTGAATCTGGGGAAAAGGAAATGAAGACATTTGTGGGTCGGAATGGTTGAAGTAAACAAAAGGTCAGAACAGTCATGGTGGAGGACACAGAGGGGTCATCACTTTTTTAAAGAAAAAACTGACAATAAATCACAGAAAACTGCTCCTGCACTGCTCTCTGTATTTTCTGTACACACTTTAATGCTAATTTTACTAGGAGGCAGGTGTTTTCCATCAGGTGTCAAGGGGACAACACCGGCTGGGACATCACTACTTGACGTGTAGCTGGAGTCACAACATCAGGGATGTAAGAAAATATTAATGTGCTTGACTATAAAAATATTATGTTTTATGAAACTGTGTTGATTCTCAAAAAAACTGCATAAAGTTTTAATCAATACTTCACATGTTGCAGGCAGTGGTTCATTCTGTGCTGTTTTTATGATGATGGATGCTACAGAGACTCTGATTAACCTCTTAACATCTACTAGGTCATGGTGACCCATCTGGGGTTAGGGTAAGGGTTGAGTTTTGTTTTGGTCACTTGCCAAATATGCAAATTTTCATAAACTAGAAGATGTTAGATTTGAAACAAGGTCTAATAAATTTTGGCAGCATTACAGTTTTTCTGTTGTAGGTGAAAATTTTATAAAAAGAGTGCACGTTAACTAAACCCCCTCACCCTAGAAGGGTCGCCGGTGACCTGGGAGATGTAGATTGCACTGGTTTGATTGGATGAAATAAATTTTTATGCATATGATGTTCTGTTCCTTAAAATTAAAATTAGATAAAAAAAAAAAAAAGAAAATCACAATTGCACCCCTACAAAACATATTTAAAGATTTGGCTTGTAGTGAGCAGTGCAGCTGCAGTTTTATGTCCAATTCCTGTGATAGATTTTAAAGGAACTTATTTTCCTCTGTGGCCTCTGACCATAACAGACCCCAGAACAAAGACACTGACACATTGGAGTCGTGTGTGGAGGGAAAACAATGATTGGGGGAAGCAGGGTTTGGTGTTGGAGGAGAAACTTCATTAGAAAAATCACGGCACACACTGATGACATCACGAAAAACGCGGATGTCATCGGTCAGTGAAAGAAGCAGTGTGAAAGAAAAGTATGAAAAGAAACACATTCCTCACAAATAGATGTAGAAACACACTGATGCAGGAGAAAAGCCCTGGATTTGTCTTTCACATATCGTAGTAAAGGGTACGCCCAAATCTCTCGAGAAACCTGGGAGGGCTGGTCAGGTGTTCTGGATGGAGCTGTTTCTCAGGATCTCAGTGGTAATTAGCAAGTCAGTTTATTTTGTGCCCAGCTTAGGGAAGGTCTTTTGTTCATCTTTTGTCTTTGTCCAGTAGAAGGATAGTGAAATTTGGAGTATAGCACAGCCTTTTCCCACTAACGCGTTGCGCCAGCCCAAACGAGCCCAAAAGTGCAGTGGGTATTTACAAAGAGCGTGCAGTGATAAGATTGCGTGCAAGAGGTGGGAACTCAGAGATTTTTGTGACCGACTCTGTTGCATTTGTATTTCTGGGAGTTCCTTTCTCAAGGCGCAAAATATATGGAGGAGAATATTTAAATCAAGCATGCAAACTGATTTACTAACGTTTGCAACACACAATTTACTGCTAATTGCATGTCTTATTTTTTGAGCTTGATATTGAAATGAACTGACTGCACCTGTGTTTGTAAATCACCCGTAAAACTAACCACACCTGTGAGAACTATTTTGCCCCGTTTAGTAAATCTGGCCCCTTAATTCAACTATGCCAAAAGCTATGAGGTGACTTTGTAGACAGAGCCACTTAAATATTAATGGATGACCCTTTTGAAGAGCTTTTTAGAGCTTTTCTAATGTGAGGATTGCCCACTTTGAATAAATGATAATTTTTTCCCCCTTCTTTTTAAAATAATTTTCCTATTTTTGCTTTTTTAACCAAGTTGAAAATATCAGTTATTTTCACCAGTATAATTCTGTCAAATAATCTTTTGATTTATTATACATTATTAGGATATTGCACATGTAAAATAAGAATTTGATGGGTCAGATACTTAGGCATTCATTGAGGCATTGAGCATTCACCTTAGTTAACCCTTTGAGGTCTAAGTCGTCACTGGTGATGATCCCAACCCTAACTTTGAACCCTAACTCTGACCCTATGTTTGGAAGACAAGCCAAAGGTACTTTTTTGGAAAAAATGTAGATAGTTTTTTAACCTGTGTCAGTTAGAATGATTATTATTATTTTTTTGTCCCTTGACAGCTAAGACATATTCTAATAGCACAGGGTTATGTTTAGGGTTAGGTTCATCATCGATGATGACTTAGATCTCAGGGGTAAGGCAGGCCACAAAGTGAAGCTCAACTGCAGCCCTGGCAGATTAGCTGCTTTGCGACCCAATTCCACCCCAATTCCACCCCAGCACTTCCGTTTGCAATGTATCTGACTACGTGAGTATCATTTCCATTGTCACTGATGCCTGCTTTTTGCTGTGTGGAGGTCCTGCTGCTCTTCCTGCTTGTATGCAGGCTGGCTGTTAGACCTCAGATTAGAGCCTAATATTCTTTTGACTATAGTGCTCCTGACTGAAATACAGTTTTATGTTGCTTTCCGTAGCAACTTTACAGTTTTACAAGCAAGTATGGAACAAATTGTGAATTTAATTTGCCTTATAACCTTATTTTGCATACATTTTTGGAGGTTGATGATATGAGATATTTTATTACCATGTATGCTAGTGCCACATTAGACATAATATGTAAGAGAACACGTCCCTGTGAGTCAATTCCAAGTCACCAGCTAAACAGACTTGCTGTTGTCTCTGCACTCACTTCAGCTACAAGGAGAGAAGTTTGGGCCACTGCGGAGCTGCCATAATACCATTGAAACAGCACCATGCAGAGTCCCTTTAGAGGTAGAAGTGGGGTTAGGATCTTTATGACAGGGCTGCACAGACTGAATTGCCCGTAGGATGAGTGGAGCGCAGTGCTTGACAAGGCACAGGCCACCATAGAGGGAGTTGTCTCTCAGTGACAGACCACAGTTTACACTCCAGTGTCAGATAAAGCAGCTTTAACTAGCAGAGAGCATCCAGTCATCCATTAATTCATTAGTCAGACTAGGGCCGACATTGAAGTGACATGTTTTTACAGAGACCTCAGTCTGACACTGAGAGGGAGATGCTGACTTTCAGGAGGGTAATGGAGACCATGGAGACACAAACCATCACCACAGCTAACACTCTCTCTCTCTCTCTCTCTCTCTCACACACCCATTATTTCACTTTCACAGTATGGTGCACTGATTCGGTTGCACACACACACACACACACACACACACACAGACACAAACAGTGCCATCCTACCGCAGTGGCTGCTCCACAGGCTCAGCTGAGAGAAGGAAATGCAGAAATGTACAGAGAAAGTGAAAGGTGAGCAACATGGAGGGGGGGGGGAAAGAGGTCAGCAGAAAGGAGAGAAGTAAAGGCACACTATCAAACACAGAAACACTCCAAGTGCTAACGGATGTTCAGTTCTTATGCTGCTTTCCAGTTCTGTTGGAAAGTAGGGAAATCTGGCTTTAAACTGGGACAAACTTCCAGGGAGGACTCTTAATCAGGCCAGGAATACTATCATCTGTCTTTAAGCAAACAGAATTACCTCCTTTAGTTCTAGAAATATATTTCTTCAGAACAAATGCAAAAATCTGTAATTGGAACTTCAGTGATTATCAGTTTCTTTTAATATTAACAAACATATTACTATTGCCTTGTTTGAGACAAATCTGGCCCTACAACACAATTACCTACTTCCAGCTTTAAATGAAAAGCAGCAGCATTCGTTTTGGGTTTACGAATTCTAACTCAGTGCTACTGGCTGGCTCGGTCACAGAAAGGCGGGGTTGTAAATGGCGCGCTCACCCGAGGCCTCCCCGAGCAGAGCAGTCCTGCCGATGTTGGAGAGCAGGTGGTCAATGTTGGGGGCGGGCTGCACATCCTCTGTATCCACTGGTGTCTGCAGGGAAAGGGTAGATTTAGTTTAAAAACTCTGAGCATTTCATCCATAAACTGTTAAGTATCTGCCGTAGTTTTCGGGGCCTTTTATGTCTTTATTATGGGCAGTAGATGACAGGAAATGAGGAATAAAGAAAGCCAGACTCAAATTTGGGACGTGGCTAGCATCTCAATCCCTAGGCCAAGAGCTCAAATGCAGCTATCATTAATTCAACTTCATTTCTGGTGATCAAGTGTAGCAGCTGCTGCATACTTATGAGACAATTATCATTAGGAAAATATTAGTTATTGAAACTGGAAGAAAATTCTTAGAAAGGTCAATACGTCTTGAATAATCTGCTTTTGAATGGATGTCTCAATTTCACAAAGATAAAAGATTAAATGTCGCTTTTCAAACAGCAAAGTGACTTATTGGGTTTGTCAGATAGTTCCATTACATCATGAAAAGAAAAATCATAAATATTAAATGACTAAATTAAAAAAAACGAATGATGTGATTTCTCACCCACCCATTAAGTCATTTTTAAAAAAATGCTGGTTACAGTGTTTCAAAAAGATTATAAACTTTAGTAAGTATGTCGTCCATGTTGAAACCAAAACAAAACTGAATTATGTTGTACTCAGATGCAGAAAGTGATGCTTAAATGTACAAACCCAAATGGCTGGATTTGTTAAAATACAACATAATATTCTTTTACCTGGATTATTGAGCATGCATCAAGAGATAAAATTAGTCATTTTCAAGGAAAATAGAGATTATTTTGCAAAGATGCTTTGCAGTTATTTGCAGTGATGTTTGCAACTTTGTATTCAACATTCTGCATTCTTTTTTTTTGTCAGCTGTGGCGTCTATTACTGCCTTTGAAAACATACCTTCTCGTCCTTGTCTAGCTCGTCAGTGAAAAACCAGATGCACTGCAAGAAAGCCAGAGAAAGAAATATTGAGCATGAATAGAATACTATTAAGCATGTAAGTGTATTATACTGTATGTGTGCTTTGCATCTCTTACATGTTGTATAAGCGTTTCTACGATCTTGTAGCGGTCGGGCATGTGAGTGACCATGTCTTTCATGTTGTCCTCAGACGTCCGAACCAACGTAGGTCCAAACACAAGAGCCAGGTTACGAGGCTCCATCTAAACACACAAGGAATATACTGATGACATTAATACCAAATACTTTACAGTGATACACATTTAATCTACATTTACAAACTGTCTTTATCGCACCTTATTTTTATCTGAGTGGTCAGCTACAGTCTTCAGGTGACCAACCAGGAACTTCAGAGTGTGGTAATAATGATCTGGGAGGTCGCGGATCTATACAAGTGAAAGGAAAAGAGAGAGAGAAAAGACAAGACTGTAAACCTGTTTAACCTGCCAGACTTCTGCACACACTTTACCCAAGCAGATAAACGATTGTGCTCAAATGAATCCTTTAGAACAAACACATACCAGTTTCTTCATGGTCTTTAGTCTGTCTGATGCATTTTCCATCCGATTGGCATCGATGAAGTCGTTGTACTTGTCTGTTAAGTTATGAGAAGTAATAAAAACACAGATTAAACAGTGCGATTTGGGTGCACTGCAGTATATGCAATGGCTTGTTGGAACCTGTTCGTCTCACCATTGGTGAAGAGCGGCTCTGGAAGTTTTCTGAAGAAGGATTTTAGTAAGCTACTGACGACATTGAGGTCCTGCCACTTCTGCTGACGACAGAACACACAGAGACGACTCAGATATCATTATGATTCACCTTCTGTACTAAAAGTGCCAGTTAATTGGTTTTTTCCCTCTCTTTCAGGACAGACGGTATTCTTTCCTTCTGTTTGAAGTATCTACGGTCGTGAAAAGCACAAAAGCACACCCCATGATTCAGCAGCTTGAAGAACCACCTTCAGGAGCAATAACTTTAAGTAACAGTTTTCAGTATGACTTTAGCAGCCTCTCACATTGTTATGGAGGAATTTCCTGGCAACCTTTTCAAACAAGCCATGGTCACACATGACGATGATCAATTAATCAAGCTCATTTGATTAGCAGCGCCTGGCTGTTCCTTACTATCTTAATTCCTGTGGGAGCAATGAGTGTATACTTAATTTTTCACACGCTGCTTCTGGATTTTGGCTTAGTTTTTGTTAAATAAATTATGGCACAGAGGTTCATCTGAGGCTGTATTTACCTGCTATTTTAAGACCTGCTAAGGACCAGATGATTTTTTATGTGGGAAATCTTAGAAATGAAATGGGGTGTACTTTTTTTTTTCACATGACTGAATGTATATTTGTATATTTGTATATTTGTATATTTGTATATTTGTAATTCTGCACCTCCTCTGCAGGGTTGATGTCCACGCCCTTGTTGAGCTGCTCTTGGAGCAGCGACACCATGGCATTATTCCCTGGGACTCTGTAAATGCCGGTGTATTCCAGACCCATCTCCTCCACAAGGCCACAGCAGATCTCCACAATCATTGGAACGAACTGCAGAAGAAGATGGACACAGAAACATGTAATCACAGAAATTAAGAAAAAAAAGACTGTTTTACTGCATTCAGGTGGTAACAGAGGTCATTGTGGCTAACCTTGTTATTTGCACCAGGTTGACATTCCTCCAACCTCACACCAAAAGCTTTGGGCCCGGCTTTCTTTGACTTCTTCATGATGTTAATTCCCCACGGAGACTTGGGAGGGCTGCTCTCATCTGGGGGCAGATTGAACAGAAACTTAGCAACTTCCAAGTTTGACAAAATGCATCATTTTCAAAAGGCTGTCACCCATAAAAATAAATATTAAAAAGGATTAGTAACACACCATATGAGCAACCAGTAGACTGTAAATGGGATTTTTTTTATTAATATCTAAACATTTAAAAAGGTTAGTACTTACTTTGGGCAAGAGTTGCACTTTTTAGGTCAGTCTTTTGTATAGTTGCTTTGTGTTAGCATGATATAATTAAATGTTGAAATAATATGGACAAAAAAAGAGAAGAAACAACAAAGCAGTTGACTGAAGTTGCTTCCACAACAAGACTGAATATGACAACTCAATGATGTGTTGTTCACAACTTTGAGGAGTTCCAAATAGGCACGCTGCAGCTGAAAATTGGTCCAATTAATTCTTTGTTTCATAGCCTTTATAGTTTTGTAATTGATCCCAAGATCCATTTGAAGACAGAGTAAGGGGTTGGCTTTTAGTCCCCTGACACTGACCTTTGCCCTCTTGTTTCGGCGAGCGCGGTGCTCCAGCAGCGTTCTCCATCTTATTGAGCAGGAAGGGAGGCTTCATACGAGACAACCTGGGAGATGAGTCTGGCTTGTTGACAGTTGGACTGCAGGGGGAGACAGAGAGACAGGTGTAGGTCCAACTGATGTGGTTCATTTACAGGTTGGCAGTTTATCACACATCTGACACTTACAGACAGACAACAATTCACACTAACAAATGTAAATGTGAGCTGCAAATTAAGTTAAACTGTATGTTTTTGGATTGTGGGAGTAGAAAATCCATGCAGGAAGGGGAGAAAGGACAGCAATATCCATGATCGGGTGATTCACCTTTGTTTTCTATAGTCATTAAGCTTTTTATTAATGAGGGCCTGTCTGGAAAAGCCGAGCTCCTGCAACAAATAAACACACCTGCATTATGAATCTGTGAGGTTTTCACTGAAAACACATTAAAGGCACGCAATTAGTGAAAATCTGGTGGGTAAAGGTGTGATCTCTGACCTCACTGTCCGTCTTGCTGTTCTCCCTGATGACCTTTATCCAATTCAGCATGTCCTCCCGGTCCTCCGCCTGCAGCAAGTACTCACAGAAGTCCTGGGTAGTCAGTCGGAGGGCGTGCTTTCGTTTGGTCTCGCTATATGCGATGTCCACCAGGCAGCCCCGGATGCTGATCGGCTGCTCATCCTCGGCGGAACCTCCGATTGTGGCTCCGCGAAGCACCGCCTCCCTCTTATCCTTGTAGAGGAACAGTGATTGGGAGCGAAGAACTGAAAAGACCCGCTTCCACGGACGCATGCCACTGCCTACCTTCTGTGAAGGAAAGACAAGGTGTGATGTGAATTCTGTATATGCTTTCCTGACTTCATTATCTTGTAATCAAGCTTGGTTTGCACACCTTCCCCTTCTCTGTGTGGATCTGTTTGTAGTGCAGCCATCCTTCTCGCCATACATCGCTGTAAGTGATGTTTCCCAGCTCAGAGGTGGAGTGACGTTTCGACCGAACCTCCTCTGCTGTTCCGAGGTTGTCCAGAGACTGAAACACAGACAGAAAAATGTTCAGAGCATTGTTAATATGACAGATTATCACATCCTTCAGCTGTAACATTCCAAAGGTATAGTAAAAGAAGGTCACCAATTTCTCGTGACAGATTAAACCCATAAAACAATTACAAACAAAAAAAGATAAATCTTTATCAGTGCATCAAACTGTGCTCATCTGAAAATCAGTTTGCCTGTGACGCTCGTAATGTTCCTGTTGTTTTCACTGGCTCCAGTTTATGCTAAGATTAAAGCTATAGCATTGCCTGAGAGTTTATTATCGCACTTGGCTAACTTGTATCATGGCTAAAGCATTCTTCTCTTGCCTCACACAACTCAACTCAATCCTAAAGGTGATCAGGCATTTCTGTTTGTTTGCTTTAGTTGTGGAATGAAGCACCTAGTGTTTTAAAGTTTGTTATATAATGTGCAATTATACTTCATTAAATATAACTAAGTGTTGCTAATTAATGTTTAATTACATTTAAAGTAAAAATTATTTTGAAAAATACTATGTAAGGTAATTTATGACCATTAAAGAAAATTTCTAGTTTTCACACTGACTTCACCTGGCTTGTCATGACTTTTGAGACTCCACACTACAGGATTTTGTAACAGATGAACCGACAGTTCAGGCAGCAACTATCAGACCTCTATGTGTCTCTGTATATGGCCAAATATTACCTGACAAAAGCTTTATTAAAACATGACACATTCCTTTCCTTGCACAAATAAAAAACTTATTTAAAAAGCTGTAATAACAGAATGCACACTCAAAGTGTTCCAGTGTAACCAGCAGCTCACAGTGGCTAATATAATTTAATGTCAGCAAACTTAAGCCACATGACCTAACATTTAATTTCACAGACTTTATGACTCTTTTATAGCGACGTGTCACAGAAAAACACCTCACTGGTTTTAATGACAAAAGTTAAATAAGATTTGTGATTCTTGTTTTAGATGTTTGTGCAACTCCATCCATCCATCACCCTGGACAGGTTGCCAGTCGATCACAAAATTTTTTGTACAACCACATTTGAAAGTATTCATTTCTCATTATGTTTATATGTTTTACTGCTTTTAATTCAATGTGACTTGACAATCCCAAAAAGTTGAATCTGTTCATCTGAGACTGAAGAAGTTACCAGGAGGTGACGAAATGTTTCTCCCACTAAAAAACGCTACGTCCAGATGAACAGATTCAACTTTTTGGGATTCTTTTACCTGGATTATTGAGCATGCATCAAGTGACTTGACAATGATTTAGTCTTTTTAGCTGCATCATTCCCTTATTTGTTTGCATTTTAGCTTTTCGGTTTGAATGTTATGACAATATGCAAAATTTTTACACATCGTGTCACTTTTTGTGTAGTAATAAAAAGTGAGGAACTCACCCCATCTGTGAAGAAGCTCTTCACTCTTTTTGGTAGCCTCCTGCTTGAAAATAACAACACAAAAAAGAATCATTAATATTAATAATATAAGATATGATTTCTATCTGGTAAACAGCCAGCTCTCTGGGATCCACAGTACTTACAAGGCTCGTCCGTCCTCTCTGAACGTGTTGAGTCCTTCGTCACATGACTTGGAGCGCTCGGTGGAGATGGCTAGAACATAGGAGGAACGGCGACTGGATTTAATACTGCCTGCTCAGTAAAGGATGAATGAATGAATGGAGAGAATGAGAGAGAGAGAGAGAGAAGAAATGAGCAAAAAGAAAGAGAAAGAGAAAAAAGAGAAAGAATGTTGATGCAATGCCAATCACCAGAGTGGATGGTGTTGGATAAGGAGATTGGGGAAGTGAGGGGGGAAGCAGGAGGTGGTGGAGGAAGTCAGGGGATTTACAGGACGTGTGAATCAGTGACGTGGTGGAGACGATTGGTGGGGACATGAGCTAGAGGAGTGGGTTAGACTGCGTTTTCTTTGGACTGTTTGCTCACCACTGACATACAGGTATAGACTCTGTGACTACACACACCTACATTTGTGCAGGTTTTTAACAAAAAAGTATCATGCAAGTCTAGGTTTGTACAATTTAAACCACACGGTGGGTTAAGTTAATCTTAAAACACACAGATCTTTGGGCTTCATGCACACCGAGAAATGTGACCAAAGCCACTCTAAACAAATGTGTCTAAGTAATAGAGTGCAATCTACAAATCCAACATGCAAACTGCTGAAAACCTCATCTTGTCAAGCCATTTTTGTTTTGTTTTTGTGCCCTAAAAGTGATATTTTAAAATTGAGTATTATTATTTCAAACAACTTCTCATAAAAATGCACTTTTTTCAGTTCTATAAAACAAAACATTATTAGGCTGCACTTGAATTGTGAAAATGATTCAATTTTGATTGGAAACAAGCTCAAAATTTCAGATTTTTTAAAAATTAAAGTAAAACACAATAATAGACAAAATGCTTCATAAGATAGAAATTACAGCAGTTAAACAACGTATACTTTTATACTCTCTCTAAAATCTCATGCATGCTTCATAAATCCACGTCTGAAACAAAAGGAGAATCTTAATTTTTGGCTGCATGCAGTGGTGAGGAAGGGAGGGAGAAAGGGGGAGGAGGGGGCACTCACTGCAGTCGTGTGAGAAGAGCCTAGTGAGGGGGAAGGTGAAGGTGGGGGAGGCGGGGCTGTTGACCACGGCGGGCGTTGAACTCATGCCGCTGGACACAACGGAGGACGCCGGCACATGCCGGGCGCGCAAATCAGCGCCGGGGCTGGTCGGCTCGTCTGTGGGCGGGTGGAGGGAAGGAAGGAAAGGGTGAAAGAGAAGGAGAAGGTTAGGTGTTAGAAAAAAGGGTGAGAAGGGAAGAAGAAATGGGTTAGATTAGGAGAAGGTAAGGAGAGGAGAGGTTTTAAGGGAGAGGAATGACGAGGAACCGCAGGGTTACCATCAAAGAGATTAACAAGAGAATGCACTTCACAGTTTCTTTCACCTTATCTTTAAATTTGACTCTTTCACCTGAAAACATTTCCCGCAATAGTTAAACATAAGGCACTTCTAGATTCCAGTGAGAAGTACATGAAAGACAGAAACACATACATCTATACGTTCATTTAAGAACCCACAGAAGAAGCTAAAGTCACTAGAAGCTGTGATCCTCTCTCAGGAAAGTAGAAGCATAACTGGAACCCGACTACAGTAAGAAAAAGTCACACGGGAACATGGTCAAATAGGCAAATAGCTCACGAATGATACAGTACCTGTGTCTTCTGCTGCCATAGGAAGAACTATTCAGTAGCTAATGGGGGGGGGGTGTTACAGGTTTACTGGCTCAAGGTTTCAGTTCTTTGTGAAATCTACCCTAGCACATTCATGATCGGATACATGGAAAAATGTTACTGTCCAAAAGGTAGAATATAGATTTTCGGGCATAAATGATCTACTCTTTTGCAGCCAAAAAATTCCCCTTAATTTTTCGGCTGCAAAGGAAACTTAGTGTTTAAGAAGACAAAGGCATAAAATGGTTTTATTCCTACTAGTCTTCAGAAGTTTCAGGTAAAGTAAAGGGATATGAAACTGTAACGCACAGAAACATTCATACACAAACACTCACACTTCCTGACTGACAGAAAGGATTGGAGGCTGGTCTGATATTTGCATAAAGTGAGGAGAATCTGGATTTGCCCGTGACATTTTAAACTGTCTGAACTGGACTGAATTGCTGCAAGGCTCCGGGTTGTTCTCTGTGGAAACACCAGAGGGCAGCACAGCCTCAGTCTGCTACCCTCAACTGACCACCACATATGTCTGTGTAGGTTCTCAGTCATCCAGGACATGGTAGTCTAAGGGTTTGAAAGAAGGCAACTGAACTTCTTTAACATTTCTTAAGGAAGTCCAGTTGCCTTCTTTCAAACCCTTAGATGACCACCACATAGTCATTTTAGAAAATTCCTGTATGGGTTTCATATTTAATTTTCAATTTGACTGTTTCCTTATTTTAGTAACTTTCTGTCTTTTACAATCCAATCCTCTAACATCCTTTGTCTCTTCCCTTTCCTTCATTCTCTTCTTCCCACCCTCGCTTTTTTATTCTTCACTCCTGTGCATTTTAGAGGCCGACATAAGGCGGAAAACATTCCCAGTCTGGGATAAGGAATCTGCCTGTTTACAGCATGGCCCAGAAATAGCTGGGCTGTGGGTTTAACAAAGGCCGTCATTAACAGGCAGCCAGAGAGTGAGCTCAGAGCCACGACACTGAGACAGACCAGCAGAGGGGAGCAGCATACTGCAGTACACTGTGCTGCTGCTCTACAGCACATATAGTAAAGCAGAGTTCAGGCCCAGGATTTTTCCTGGGAAGAAAGGTTAGAGAGGAAATGCTTAAAGATTCATTCCTCTTTGGATTACTAAAAACACCATTTAAATCAGTAAAAGCAAGCAGGTCTGAAACTTACATTTATTTAAAACATATTTTGGAAGTTATTCCAAAGTATGTTTTTTTAAAATAAATTATTCTTATTTATCTTTACTTTATCTATACCAGACCTTAGTGCTCCACCATGTTCATGCACTGTCTGAAACAAGCCCCTTTAGCTCTTCTATGTTTAGGGAGAAGAAGCCAGCTTTCTTCTGACTGGCTGCCCTTTGCAACTCGAAGGTTTGAACACCACGTGGAGGTACTCAATATGACCATCATAGGGATATTCCTTCTCTCTGACATCATACAGAGCCGAGAGTAGAAAATAAGTAGTCTGGAGCCTGAGTTTTTGGCTCACAGGGATTATCTATACATACACTGACCTCATTATTTGAAACCTTGGCACCACTATAACAGTATGAATGTGACAGAAAGAAGGGAAAAGCATAATAAGATCCCTTTAATGCATTCATCAGCTGAATATCACAATCTCCTGGAAGTCCAAGGCAATAACTTCAATATGCATGTTTTATTAGCAGCTGGGGGTGGTTAATACCTCACACTTCTGCTTAAAGAAATAACTCAAATAATTAATTGACTATCAAACTACTTAACTTGTTTGTTTTACAGGACAGGGAGGTGCAAAGTAGCTACTGATATTCAATGTAAAAAGGTTTAGATCAAGAAAAATGAGAAAGAATGAGCTTGAAAGTCAGAAATACAAAGAAGGCCACTGCCTGTAAGAAAACACAGAGGGCATGGGAAGCCTCCTGTAAGCAGAACATAGGCCAGTACACAAAGTCCATCATGTCCAGGGTCTAGCCAGTAAAGACAGTCATAGACTGAACCCCCACATAAAACCCTTCATCTAGCAGAGCAGTACAATAGCTGCATTGAAGGCGGGAGCTGTGTGTATGGGCCCCCACTGTTCCCCACAAGGACCATGACAAAAAAGCCTCCTGGTAATTTACAGCTTAAAAAGACTAAGTGGGCGCAGAGTAAAATACTGCAGCAGGATTCAATATAATTTGCTGTTTCATTTTGTATGAGCTACTAAAACAGAAAAAATATCAAATACTTCACCAAATTTAGAAAAAATTAAATGTTACACAAAATGTGATAAAAACATACAGTATCTGCCTTCAGACACGGCTTGCCTTTGAGCTCCCTATCTCACAGACACCCATGCTTTGAAGACAAGAAAAACAACAGCCTATGAAATTGCATGTCCCTAAACAGCCCCAGATTATATCAGCATCTGTGTCAGTGAGATAAAGAAAGAAAGAAAGAAAGAAAGAAAGAAAGAAAGAAAGAAAGAAAAAGACTACTTCTTGTCTAGCCTAGTTTCAGTTTATGGATATTAAACATGTCCTGGCCTGCCACTCTGGCTGCCTGGTTTCGTTTAATTCAGGTGAAAGTACGAGGCAGGAATGTGCTCTGACAAACTGACAGAGAGGCCGAGAAATGTCTTCCTGGTTTCCTGATCGCCTATATTTTCTCTTTAAATGACTCTCTGGTGCAGAGCGCAGCTTGGCTCAAATATCCACAGTCATTCCAAGATGGGTCAAAGCTTCCCAGTCAGCTGATTTGAATCTATTCAGCATTAGAGCAAGTTTTCCTCAGGCTGCGACTGGGTGATGGAGGCACGGCTCGTCTCACCGGCTGACTTCATTTGCCTGTGGTTTGACTTTGACTAATGTCCATGTCAAATGGTAGAATCTAATCTGAAGCCTACAGAGCTTCTTCTGTTTGAGTCTTTTCAGAGCAAGAAACAAGCTCAAACATGATCACAATCAACTCCCACTGATAGCAACATATGCAGGCCATAACTGTAGAAAACAAACAGAAAAGACTGCATATCCTGCATGGACAGTGCTATGACGGATCATTATTACTATTATTGGTTTGTATTAAAACCATTCGGAGTACTCTCAATAGCTGTTGAGCTCCTGTCAAGCCTAAAGACTGCAAAAATCAAACTCCACCAATGTCTAATTGCAAATGATCCCTCAAAACAAAAACCCACATTCAGGAAGTCAAGACCTCCACCTCATTTCCTCAGCAGAGTGAGGTGACCTTAAAGTCAGGGGGCAGCCAACAGGATTAGTAAACTTCCATCACACATACTACTAATAATGTGCGTAAGACTGTGGGAATACCAGTATTACTCAACGCAAACATTCACAGACAGATCGGAAACTGCGTCTGAGCAGAGCCTGGTGTCTGAATATACAGACAAGGAGGAAATTAAAGAACACACAAATTCATATTTTCATCTGCTTTGCATTTCCTCTTGGTTAAGCTTTCACTAACATTCAATAAACACTCAGTGTAGATTACATTTTAGAAGAAAGGTGATGAGATCTCAAGGTCAGTCTGTTTTGTTTTGTTTTTTGGTTAGGGAAGTACAAGAAGGGACATGGGAGGAAGATTGGAGGCTTCCCACTTACCTATGAAGGGAATGGAGGCCAGAGAGTCATCCTCTAGTGGGAGAGGAGCAAGGTTGCCATTTGGTTTGCGTGGAGCTACATCTCCTGTGGAACCGGGGGCCGGGGCTGAGTCTTTGGGATCAGGAGAAAACAAAGAGGGTTCTAGCCCATCCAAAGGCAGGGCGTAGTGAGGATGACGCATACCGTGGGCATTCCTCCGCCCGGTGGGGGGTTTCTGCCTCATCACCACTTCCTGGGTCTGTGCCACCAACTCGGCCTGCCCTTCCACTGCCCCTCGTTCCCTCTCGTGGTTTGTTGGCCTGTACCCTCTGTCCTGGGATTCGGGTGTGGCGGAGGCGATGGGAGTTGTGGTGGAGGCAGTGGGAGGTGCTGGCGTCCCCTCTGGCGGGCTGGTTTTAGGTGCTGGATTCCAGTTTAAGTGAGGTCCAGAATATGAAGGGTCCCTGAAAGAATGAGCTTGCTGCAGGATGCGACCTGTCTTGCGGTAAAAAGACGGGCTGTAGCTACGGTACCCCACTGGCTGGTCATCCATGCTCTGTCCAGGAGGAAGCCGTCTGCTCTGAGGGGCTGCCTGCTGTGCCTGGGTGTGGGTCTGCGGATGCTGTTTAGAGTGTGGCTGTGACTGTCGGGACACTGGAGGAGCTTGTGCTGCACTAAAATGGTTCCCCTGCCTGTGGTAAGCGTCAGTCCTGGGGGGAGGCTGGGGAGCCTGCTGGAGCCACGAAGGCCTGTCCAACCGAGGCGAGACCAGTCCAGCTGCTGCTCGGTCCAACATCTCTAACGAGCGGCCATGGTGGTCATAGTGGGCAAGTAAATTTTCAGAGCGTGTTCGAGTATAGTTAGAGACAGGGTGGCCCCTACCTGGGCCTCCTTCCCAGTCTCCATAGGACCAGTAGGGCTCCCCTTGGGGTCCGGGTCCTGACTGCTGCAGTAAGAGTAGAGTGTCCTGGGAGGCGCTGTGTGGCCAGCCACCTGTGCGCTGCTGTTGCCTCCTTGATTCACTGAGCCGGTCTTGAGAGTAGCTCCGATGGCGGATCTGCATCTTGCGTCCTGAGCGATCAGGCAGCTGGCTGTAGTACCACTCAGAGAGGGCCTGCTGGCAGCGGTCACTGCGGGTGTGGCTGACCTGGGGCTGAGGGGGACTGGTCCAGGCTGAGCTGGACTTTCGTGGCTGAACCTGTGAAGAGCTGGCACCATGGTGGTTGGGGTAGTGAACTTGTAGCGGGCTGGACAAAGGGCCTCCGGAGGAGGAAGAAGAAGAATAGGAACGTCCCCTAATCTGGCCCTGAGGCTGCTGGCTGGTCATACCGTACTGGATCTCCTCTGTGCGGTGGGCTGGACTGCTGTGACCCACACCACCGGGCTCGCCTGCCCGCCCCTCCTGCCAGCTGGCGGGGCTGCACACAGCAGATCGGTTGTCCAAGGGTGATGAGGGGCTGGAAGAACCTGGCCAGCGACTCCAGTTATCCAGCTGGTTCTGGCCCATGGGGGATGAGAGGGGAGCTCCAGAAAGCGGGGTGGTCTTGGAGCGTGGGTAACAGAGGGGGGGTGGCGGAGGAAGGTTTTCAGCTCCCCCGGCGTACGGTTCATTACCCGTCAGGTAGGCATCCTGGGAGTACGCCTAGAGAAAGGAGGGAAGATGGAGGAAACATGAGAACAGATGTGACAGGAAGAAATTTGAAATTAAAAAGGTCTGTGTGCGTGCGCCAGTGAGAATTTAAATAAAAAGGGCTCTTCCTGTAAACAAGTTTGACCACGACACAGTGTCGTGTCGCACAACAAGCTCAAAAGTGGAAGCTTCTCTGAGTTATTGCCACAGTTTGTCCCTAGGGCCTCAGCTCTCAACACAAACAACAACTAGCTACCAAACTGGAAGAATTCTCCCGAGAAAAAGCCACAACACTCACTGCACTACAGCCAGCTGTAAATACAAATGTATCCACTAATGTTGTGTATACAAATACAGAATATATACACACACTTCAGTGCTTTAGAAGAATCCAAATGTAAATAACTAGCTTTAAACGACCCAGTCATTTTATGAATCAGCCACACTGTCATATTTAAAGCATTGCTTACAACTTTGACTTTGAGGAGAGCAAAAACACACTTGCTTACAGTTATTTTTCCACTCACATGACAAAGAAACGTTAACTCACAGACAGTTTGACACACTCTTAAAGGTTTACCTAATAGTTTAGGCTGTCCAACAGAATCTAGAGCCTTTCCACAGCTTGTGCGTTAAGATTGAAGCCAAACAGATAGCGAAAGAAGAGCTCACTAACACTCCGGACGCGACGCCTCTGCTGCTAAAACATTCTGTCCTTCATTTTGTACAGCGTCCTTCTCCACAAACATCCAGACTTTAGCTTCTTTTCTTTTGTTTTTGTGACTTGTCTATCTGCTCTATCGTCTTGTTTCTGCCTCTCTCAGATCTTTCCAAACTCACTCTCTCCTCCCTCTCATCTTACTCCACCCTGTGGGAGTGTGGCGGGAGGTGCGCGGGACTGGTGAGGTCATGCAAGGAATGCAGCAAATACAGGCGTAGCAGCGAGGGGAGGAGCATGACAACAGAGGAGGGGGTTTATAATGTTAAGACATGGCAGGATACTTATAAGGAGAGGGCAGTTTGGGGCATTTTTGGAAGGAACAGTGACGATTCTGCATCTGTGAGAAGGATCAGTTAAATCAAGTGATCTGGTTGTTGTGTGTGTTGACAAGTTGCTCCAGGTTAGTGGGAGGGGCATTTAATGATGCATGTTGAATCTTGTGAAAGAGCAACCTGTGGAGCGATAAAAATGTGTTTTAGAGAACATGGGTGTGTGTGTGAGCACAGAGTTGTTGGGTTTTTTTTTTTTTTTTTTCAAGCATAAAATTTTTA
>VUQS01028869.1:21642-36380 GCA_015108495.1 Heterochromis multidens | reverse complement strand
TCAACAATGACGCCGTGAATCATCTCTGCAGACTTCTGCAGTGCCCTAAAATAACGTGTGTAATGCGTGTGTTCCTTTCGTGTGTGTGTGTGGGTGTGTGTTTGGGGGGGTCGGGGTGTCTGGGAGTAAAATATGTATGAAAAATCTCATACTCACACTTACCAACTGAAGCACATCTTCATCCTTTGGCATAATGGAGAGCTCCAACACACTCTCACTGCAGGGCACATGCAACAAAAAGAGACAGTAAGAATAAGAGGCAATGACTCCATAGACATAATTTGTACCTGTTGCTTGCTATAGTAAAAAAAAAACAAAAAAACCAAAAAAAAAAACATAAAATAGGAACACTTCACTAAACTTAAACAAACTCCAGTCATGTTTAAGTGAATACCAGTTAGGAATACACTGATTTGAGCAGGAGGATAATGAATCTGAACTGAGGTATGTCAATTCCTATGGCAAATTATATATCCCACCTTCCATTGTTCTAATGGAAGGTGTGACATGATATACAGCAAAAGACAGAAAAAAAAAGCACACAGAAAAAATCCCCACTGTTTGGAGTTTGGAGACCTCTTTTAAACTAAGTGAATTAATTAATTATTTTTCCCCCCGTATTCATTTTGAGTATTTGGGTTGATAAAATTGTGTTTTATTATTAAAAAAATGCCAGTAGGCCAATTAAACAAGTATATTAGTAAATGTGAAGTCATGTACTCCCTCTCATGTTAGCTTTAAGCTATTATATATGATTTGGACACTTTGCGTTGATCTGTCATGATAAGTTATTCTCTTATCTCAGGGTGAAACAAGCCATTCCTGTTGCTGCCCAGTTTGACTTATAGCCAGATTGTAAGTTGGCGAGCACGGAGATATACTCGAGTCAGTCCACGCGGTTACGTGATGCTAAACACAACTAGCCAGTTAGTGGAAAATTTTCTCCACTTTATTTGTCTCCAGCTCCAAAAAGTTGGGAGTCCACATTCTATTTGACCTCTCTTTGGATTTTGGAGTTTAATAGAAGATCAAAACTCAAAATCCAGCCGCCCTGTTGGTGCTAACAACAATTAGAGTTAAAAATTAATCCAGCACTACTTTTCCAATCCTGGATCAACACAGTATCTGGATTTGTGATCATGGAGAGCATGCGAATGCACAGAATACACTACTTTAGGGTACTGCTTTAAAAACACATCTCAACCTAATACTTGCAACTGGGTGTTTGATGTCGCTATAGTAAACTGAAAAAGAAAAAAAACGCATGGGTCAATAAATCAACACCTAAAAGGCTCTGAAGGGGCTGACAGGAAGGGATTCTTACCTGTTCTGAATGAGGGCGATCACCTGCGAGTACGTCTTTCCTAGAATACTTTCTCCATTCACTTTCACCAGCCGATCCCCTGCAGAACACAGACAGATCATAATATTATACATTATTATTATAATACATTTGAGAACAATGAGCCTGTGAACTCTGACCTTTAAAGGAGAAGGAAACGATAAAGAAACTAGGGTGTCTAATTTCAAAAACCAAAAACATGCAGGTAAAACATTAAGCAAATCACCTGTATTTTGCACAGGAGCAATGTAAAAAAATACCACAAGCCAGTTCAAATTTAATCTGATACTTTTTTCACTTATATGAAAAGCAACACATGTGGTGTTCAATGTGTCTTAAAGGCATATCTTTTTTTTAAAAAAAAGTACATCAATAAAATTAAAATAGCTTTCTTTTTATTTTTTTAAACTTGTGCTGACTAACAACATAAAGAACAGGTACGTTTAGTACAGCTCAGCTTTTTGTGAACCAAGGCCTCAAGGAAAGGCGTCCGACAACTACCTGCTCAAAGTTTATATGCGCTTGCAGCAACTTCACTCAAGCCGAAACAGATACAAAGTGTTCGCAGGGTGTGTGTTTGCATGTGTTCGAGGTAGTGTGTAACTTTGTGGATGCGTCAGTATGTGTTAAATTGTGCTTTGCACACAGAGTACTGGTTTGGTTTGTCTGAAATGCTGCTCTGCTGTAGCAGAAATACACAATAGGAAACCCTCAGACATTATTACATTCTGTAATAACTCTCATGTCCAGTGAAGATCAGTTCTTCCCATAAACTTGTTTTTATTGTTGGTCAACCTCCCTCTTAATGCTCATGTCATTTTACACTTCATACTTGCAGCATCACGTGACCTGCACGCTCTCCAACAGATTTCCAATGCAAAATAAGACATTCAAACTCCTGCACAACATGTTCCTTTTACCTGTGCACAAGCCTGCCTGATGGGCCGGACCCTTTTCTCTCACATTCTTCACAAATATGGTGTCCATTGGCTCCAATTGACTTTTCTGAAACCCTGGATGACAAAAAGCAAAGAGGAAATGCAAAGATCAGGACATGTACAGATTAAGTTAACACAAAATAAATAAGAAATGTACTTGTGTGTATGACTCTTCAGTATTATGGCTAAACATTTATTATCTATTATTAGCTGTAAGCTTGGAGAATGAACTCATCTGCATTTCATCAGCAAATAAATGTGTCATACTTTTAATGTTTTAAAGAAACGGATGCCTTTCAAGTAGCTTTCCTAATCACGCCTGAAACATCTGTCAAACTCCCAGAACTCCTAGGTGATTGATGAACTAATCAGACATATTTTTTTCTTACCAGAAGCAAACGAAAGGTGATTTTTTTTAAATGTAATGTGTGTGCATAAACTATATAGATACATGTTTCAATAACACATCCATGTAGATATGCATGCAATAATCCAAACACTGTAAACAGTAGTCAAATAGTAGTAAAAAAATATAAATAAAATGACTTTATGTCATTATGTATTGGAGGTGCACAGTACAGTAAAGCACTAGTTTACATGTTAAAACATTTTTTGCATGCACACAAATGGGTAAATGTGTATCTACATAGATGTGACACTGATATACAGAAATATTTTCTGATATATTTTCTGCTTGTATTTGTTATGTGATTACTTCATGAATATCACCTGGGAGTCCACCGCAGGCTGGTGGTTTGATAAGAGCTACACCCGCAAATCTTTCAGAAGCACTGAGTAAAGCTGAATAAACCAGTCTGTTTTCTTTCTGCTGCTCTACGCCTACTAACAGTGACTGCTGACAATTTCTTTCAGTGCTCATCAGATTTTTAAAGGCTTTTTTTTTTTTTTAAGATGACCAAGGTGGTTCCACAGTGTAGTGGTTTACATATTCACCTCACCAGTGAAATCTCCCTGGTTCAATCCTGGGAGGAGACAAATCCCTTGGGAATTGCATCAGGAAAGGCATAGCTGTTAAAATCTGCCAGATCACATATGCAGAGCTACCCGCTGTGGCGACCCCTTGTGAATGAGGGAGCAACTGAAAGTAGCACTTTTTGAGATGAGTAAATGTGTCCTTTTGTTTTTGTCCTTTAACGTTAAGACATGAGCATTTAACTCAGTGGTTGTTAAACTGTGGGGTGCAAAACTAAGGTGAATGAAGATGTTTTTTCAGGGAAAATAAAAAAGGGTTTGCTGATGCTATTTCACATTTATTTAAGTAAAATTAATTTTTCTTAGTGGTAATGATAGATTAAAAAAAAAAATGAGATGTTGGGTGTGAACTTTTTTCTGCATCTGAAGTGAGGAATGCCAGAAAAAGCTGGAGAACTAGGGGTCTAACTGCAGGTGGATTTTAGATGTAGTGCTGTATAGTGTCCTGTAGGTGGCGCATAAAGGCTGCACAGAAGAGGCGACAGGAGGGGAATACAGTTGGGTCCTGCCTCAATTACATCATCATTATCCCACTATAGTAAGGTTTAACTGGAGCCCTAATAAAAGACTGAGAAGGCAAAAGATAGAGACAGCTCACCCTTTCCATTACCGTTCTCCTCATCCTGCAAACAGAAAGACAGAATTACAAGAATTAGAGCAAATTTAAGGAGTTAAATTACTGTAAAAGACATTTTCTGTTGTCTTAGTAATTACAAACACATTTGTTAAGATGGTCTTTGGCCGGGTTTTAAAAGTACTAGACGAGAGAGATCTGATAGTGAGTGGTAAACTGTTCCACGTGCACAGAAAGTCGAGATGTAATGCAATGCAAGCTCGGTCCCTAGAGCTTCACTAAAAAAAGAAAAGATTGGAAAGTTTTGCAACCAATAATAAGAGCTTCTAACTGATTTTTTTTTCATGCCCATTCAGCATTTAGCATTTAGACAAAACTGAGGGAAAAACAAAGGCTATCACTGCTTTCCCAGGCAGGAATGCTACCAAGTGCTGATTCAGGGTTCACATCATATAGGAGAAATGCCTCATACATGGCGCCGTCCTCAGGGTTTCACAACAGAAACCCTCATGCTCCTGGTTTAAACACTGACATTTCAGCAGAATACAGTTTAAACTGGTTCTAACTTTGTCCACAGGTCTCAACCCCAGGTGACCCTTTTCCCAACATAAACCACAATATGGAAGGATGACTCAAATGACATCATCTGTTTACAACTTTCCCCCACATGTTGGTGACTTCACTGACAACTTATGCCAAACCTCCTGACACTGACCTGTTTGTTTTTATGAGCTTTTAATGTTGCAGATCCAGCACAGAAACTGACTATCAGGTTTGACAATCTGCAGGTACTCATGACATCATACACACACCGAAGCAAATAAAGGTGTAGACAGTGAGAAACGAGCTGGTGAGATTTGATAGCTGCAGCTTCTCTGATTACCTCTACACACAGAGACACACACAGAAACACACACACACACACACACACTAAGCTGAGTGGACAGTTTGTGGTTAGGGGCATGATGGGCTGACTGCTGCCTGGCTTTATGCTGCGCTGAGTGGGCTCATTCCGGGCTCTGCAGACAATGGTGGAGGGTTTAGAGGCAGAGAAAGGATAGCTGCCGACCCCAGAATAGAACTCGGAGCTGGGGATACTCAGCACCCGGCCAGTCCCAATTTCACCGCATCCGGAAGGAGACAGTGAGAGGTGGGCACAAGAGTCTCTGCTAGGGAGTCTATACGTCTGTAAAATTACTCATCCCTTAATTTCTCCAGATACCTAACACTAGAAGTCCAGCAATAAAAACACTGAGGTTGTAACCTTAAAATTATGTCTCTCAAATTCAATGTAAGTTGGATAAAATGGACTGGAATGCCCCTTTCGCTGCAAAAAAAAAAAAAAATGGAAACATTTTGTAATCTGGGGCTGAATACTGAAACTTTCATGTAAGGTGCAGGTAGTTCTCTTTTATTTTTACTTAAAAGATCCGTATGCACCTTGTTATTCACAAGGTACATCCCATTTTGCAGTGATATAAAAACACAAAGGAATGCATCACTGTATTGTCACATTAAATCTACCTGTAACGCAATAATGTAACACATTATTGGTCCTAAATTCAGTATTAGGATCAAAGTTACTGATCAAATAGTTATGTAGTTACATAAATTCTTAGAAAACAATCGCCTCAGTTCTCAGTTCAACGACAGCAAATATGCACATTACTTGGAATTTATTACTCATAAGGAAAGAAATGTGACAGTAATGTGCAAAATGTGCACAGGCCATTACTAACCTGAGAAAAGAACGTGCTAACACAAAGCTTGTAGCTAAAGACCACAGACCCAGATTTATACTCAGGATGAGTATATTTTCAACAGGTAACAAAAGCAGAGATGAACAGGCTTTTAGCATCGGACAAAACAGAGGAAATGTTGCTAAAAAAACATCTACAGTTGAATTACTGTCACATTTTTTGTTCTTTTGGGCTGGTTTTCACCTCTTTTGCTGTAGGCTTGGGGATATACTAATAATAAAAGATACTAAATACTAAAAAAAAAAAGATCCAGTGTATGTCCTCCCTATCTGGATGAGTATTTCTGCTTATATGTATGACTATTAAATACTGCAACTGCATGAATGCATCTGAAGTTGTATGATGTTTTAGAGTAATGTAAAGTAATGTAACAAGTACTGTGACTCTCTCTACAGAGTAAATAAGCAAAGAAATTAAGTAGCAAAGAAATCTGTAGTACTCTAATTACTTCTTTTTTCAGTTCACTAGAGAAGGGTCATTTTCCTTCTCTAGTGAACTGAACTTTCACATTAAATCAGACATTGTTTTCCAAAGTGATTAAAACTCAAGTTACAGTCCTAATAAGAGAAGTGTCAAGAGAAGGTTATTTAGATAGTGAAGGGTTCTGTTAGAACCACAACCCTGAAGATTTTCAGGACCTGCAGACACCCTGAAACAAGAGCCTGAATGAGTCACAGACCCTGTAAACCTCTCCTAATTGGACTCTATGAGGTTAATTTGGGAAGCTTCCACGAAGCCTCTTCAGATAAGAACAGCGGGATCTGTGAGTCCGATTGTCCAAAAACAACATGTGATCCTCGTCCCTTCTGAGGCAGAGGAGACAAGGACAGAACTGGGGCCAAATGCCAGCAGTGGGCCTATTGTCCAGGGCTGGCATGGTACGGCCTGGCTGCCAGCGAGTGGTACCAGGATAAGACAACAGATCTCATTCAATCTGTGTTCCTATCTGCAGCTGCTGGATGGTGGGGTGGTATAAAAATAATAGAGGCCTTGTTTCAGCTGGCTCACCCCACCCCAGCCTCCACATCCCTCAATTTCACATCTGGAGACGTTTGCCCCCACACCTCAAAGAGCTAAATAACCACTCAGGCTCATTTCACAACACCAGAACAAGCTTGAATTCACCAGGGACAAAAACAGGCCTGTGAAACAAACAGGAGTAAAATGGAGGTGCTTTTTTTTTTCTTCAAAATGTTAAAATCGAAGCCTCTGTCTTTGTTCTGTCTCCAAATCTTGTGCCCCTTTTCCTTTAACAGCTCGGTTTCTTTGCCGTCTGCTGTCTCTAATCAGCCAGGCTTGTTTTCTCCCTTTGTCTTTGTGTTCATTTTGTTCAGCTCAACCTCACTGACCCGCAGCCGCAGTATGATTGGCTTTATCTCCGAGCTCAAATTGGCTCTCTCCTGAGTTCAGCGAGTTAAAGTTAAGGCCTTCAAAACCCCTTTTAAATGCCAGCTAGGATGAAATGGAGACCATGTGTACTATAAAAACAAACACAAAGGACTTTGTGACACTAAGCCCTAAAGCACAAACAGTTTTTTTTAGACATAATTCAACACTTTTTAACATCCTTAACATCTCAAGTGTTTCAAGGACCTGCAGACATCTGTGGGTCTCACCTTGATATTGGTGTGCAAGGTGGACTCTGGAGGGTAAACGATGAAGTGGCGTAATGTGAAACCAAAACCCTGGGAGTTCTTATGGAGGACCAGTGTCCGGGGACCCTTCCAGCCCATGCCGACCCCCTCCCTTCCCGGCCGGGTTGCCATCGGCGGCCGAGGGTTGTCACCGGCTGGGGAGAAACCATCCCTCCGCCCCTTAGCCTGTAAACACAGAGAGGGAGAGATTCAGTTAAAAAATATTATCCCCAGCAGTAAAAGCCATTTTCCAAACATTTATGAGAAAGATGAAATACAGGTCACATTTTGCCATTTAGTAAGCTGGAATATTTGCTTCTAACAACATTTAAGAGGAAAATTAGAAGAAATCAAATCAAAATCTAATCAAAATTAGAGAAATGTGAATAAGTGCTGCTTTTCAGTTCAGAGCGTTACTTTTACAGATGCAGAAAATATTAAAATGTATGACCTATGTGGGCATGTGCACAGTCTTAGCTACAGCCTTGTTAAATTAAAACAAAAGAAAATTGGAGAAATTAACTGCTTAATATCAGTTCTTCCCCAGTATTTGCAACAACACTAGAGAAACTTTGCAGTTTTCCAGATTTATGGCTCACTGGAGCAGCAAAAGGTGCCTCTGTACTCAGTGACATTAACCCCACCACTGCTCGATTGTTCATTAGCAACTTTTTAATGAAGTCCTGTATGTTAGCCCTGCATGCCACCCAGCCTCAGAACAATAGTCAATAAACACACCTGAGGGGGGCGACTACCAGGAAGAGGCCACATCTAGACAGGGCTAAGCAAGAAATGCAGGGTATCACCCAGTTCAGACTACAATGACCTTGGTCTTAATTATAGGGAGAGAAGGTCTAAGGGACTCAGAGTGGAGAATAAAGGCAGATTTCAACACAGCTCTCTAAATATCTCATTCCTGCTGCTGAGTAAATAAGTCCAGCGAGCTTAGCTGACAGACACACGTGAGAACTATCACCCGCCTGCTGCCCCGACGACCCACATCTGTCAGTCAAACACAATCACCTGACCAAACAGGCAGGAGTGGGAAGGAGGAAAAGGAGGAGGGAAAGAATTTACATGCCAGCTCAGAGCTCAAGTCTGCTGCATACATCAAGACACTGCAAAACTTTTCTTAGTAAAACTGAACTCACTGCACTCTCACACTCTCCCAAACTTAAATTAAAACACTATAATGACTGGTCCTACCAAGTCAGCCCAGTCTTTCAGTCACTGTGCCATGCTTTATTTTGTTTAAAGCTGCAATCTTCTGCATACTGATGATAAAAATAACTCTATTTGAAGAATTCTTAACATGCACTCGGATAATGGCAAAATTATACTCAAAAAAAAAAAAAGGAAGGCTGATCTTTGCATGTTACTGATGAGACACTACAGCATCATAATACAATGCACAACAGAAAAAGGCAGCTGAACATTTTTAAACAGCCCCAGAAAGACAAAGTATAAAAACCTGGATAACAGTTCTCTTTAGTAAATAATCTTTTAGGGGAGAAAAAAAAAAAAAACATAAACATTTCTTAGACACCTCAAACAATAAAGTAAATTTGGTCATTTTCAGACTGCTAGTCAGAAAATATATGCAATTTCAACTTGTATTAAAAGTTTCATTGATTTTTGTTTTTTATTAATTAAAGATGAGGGCTCACACTGCTACAAGCAAGCCAAGAGCTGCACAGGGATACTAAATCATGTTGCACACATCTTTACGCCCACATACTGTTTTGCTTATATCCACCATGAGCTCAGGAGGACACCAGATTAGATTAGATTATGAAATTTTATCTAATCTTACTTCAGTGATGAAGAAAATGATGACAGAGGTAAAGGTTGCCAAAATGAGCTGATACAGCTTCATACACTCTGAGAAATGATACAGGAGTACAGTAAAAGTAAATGTCTGTCCTTATAGGTACAAGCTACACAAGTGTACAGCCTAGGGTTTATTTCTGGACCTCAAGGTTACATTTTCAAAAGGCCCCAAAGTTGCATATTTTCACAATTTCCTCTAGATGTCCAGGTGCAGCAAGAGAAGACAATGTGTGATTGGTCAAATACAAAAAAAATTAGGTAAAATATTACTTTTACTCTTATATTTTAAGGTTTTACAGTTTCATTTTTAACTTAAGTGACATGAATGAAAACAAGTTAATACATTCTAACATATTTAATTCTGTAGATATCTTTTATTTCAGTGGCACAGCAGTGCAGTGGTTAGAACTGCAGCCTCCAACCCAAGAACTCCAAGAAGGTTCTGGATTCAAATTATCATGGGGGTTTTATTACCTCTGTGTCTGTAAGACTATAGAGCTGCTAAAAAAAATAAATACATAAAAATAATTAATTAACTCGGTACCCTTTTTTTTTTGAATGGTCAAATTTGCACCGTTACGGTACAAAATTGCCACCAGAGGTTCAAGGTTGGTTTCTGCAAAGTACCACCTGGGTCATCCCATGAAAAATCAATCAGTGCCTCCTGCCTGACCCCCTAAAGCAGGCACAATTTTCCTTCGTACTATAAATATTTTAATCCCTGGAACCAAATTACTTTTACTCCCACTCCAAATGTCACAATCTAAAGCTGAAATCGTGTTTTTGTTCAGCGCATTTTTTTCTATAAGCAACTATGAACATCAATACTAAGGGATCACAGTTTCAGAAGCAAAACTCTACCAATTTTATGACTATGACAAAGAGTAACAAAACCAAGCATTGGTATGCTGTTACCTATATATTTATGAGGGTTTTTTTTTCAGATTTGACTGATTTTATACGGAACCTTAGAAGCCTTAGAACCATACCTTAGAAGGTACCGTCCAAGTGACAAGCCATTGAACCCCTAAAGATACAATAAAGTGATTTATTTTCGGAGTGTACTAGCCACGAATCAACAGATGCCCATGACTATGTCATTCTAGGTATTTTGATGTGCATGTCACTTGACATCATTGGTATTTTTTTCACCTGCATAACACAGCCAAAAAAGAGTGAATGCTCTAGGGTTCAAATTAGTCAAACCACATTAGGTGCATGAGATATGTGTAAATGTGCCCTTAAAGTCGAAATCCTAAACTTTTTTGCGCCTCTTCAGATTCTGTGATTGTGTATGTTTTCGTGTTAGTGGGTCAGTGTTTCTAGACTACATCATCTAGATGTACACCCCACATTCCACTTCCTGTCACCCTTCTACACATAAACACATGCCAATACATAACACATTGACATGCTTACACACAAACACAGTAACATACAGAGGCTTGTCCTGGCAAAACAGGAAGTGGCAGGCTAGAGGCAGGAAGTGGGGCAGCACTGTGGGGCGGGATAACCTTACAAATATAACCATGCAGAGCTATGGAGGGGCTTCCATTCTTCACCCCTCTTTCTCCTTCCTTCCATATGCCTTTCTTAACCTCTCCTCCCTTCCACCTCTCTCTCTCCACTTCTATTCATGCAATGGAAACCTGGCTCTGCTGACTTCTACCGCACATGTTCTTTTCCTCTAATTTCAAATTCCATCGAGGAAAAAAAAGAAACCAAAAATAAGTTTGCACGTATACTTTCAGAAACATGCAGACGTATGTTGGAGAAAACTCTCCTAACAAGCACAAATACACTTTTGGTTAATCTTGGATATTTTCCAAAGAATCACAAAGAGTATTTTGGAATATATGATGTGCATGTTTTGCAGATTGTGATATCCATAGATTCTCAAAGCTGGATCTTTAGTCTGGCAGTCTAAACAATGTAAAGTAACCCTTCTATTTTCTAAGAGAGGCATGCAGCTAGGCCTATTATGTGGCATGAGAACAGCATAAAGAGGTGCGTGAGGAAGGCAGGGGAGTGCTTGGAGTGTCAAATTAAAATGATAAAGAAGAAGAAAAGGCCAAGAGAGAGAAAAAAAAGAGGAAATGAAAGAGCAACGGGGTGAAAGGAGGAAGAGACAGAGTGAATTCCTCGGAGGGAGCGGTTTGGTTTTGGACAAGTTGGAACACACACAGCAACTGGCACAGGAGGGGAGGGAGCACAGAGTGAATGAGAGGAGAAGGATGAGGAGAGAAGGCGACTGAAAGAAGGAGGAGGAGTATCGGGCCCCAGCGAGGGACAGGCTCCAGCACGCCAGTTTCGACCACATGGCCCCTCCCGGCGCTGAGAATACTGAACCCTGTGATTACCCAAAACACACAGGGTCTGCCTGGGTCTCTGAGCCAGGAGGACTGTTTCCCACTCTGCAGCTCTGGACTGTGTGGGCTGTTTCTGCTCGGCCATTCTGCCGAATCTAGACTCAACCTTTTCCCCCTAAAGCAAGACAAACCCCTCTCGTGTCCTCTCAACATGATTTGACCAGTTTCTTCTGCCACCACCACCAAAAAAAAAAAAACCTATTTAAACTTGCTGACAGGTCTCTCCAGGACAGGACACTCAGTTTAACCAACAAGGAACTTGGAAAATTGCTTCTGTGGTTTTGCAGTCTAATCTTGACTTCCTACGCATGCAGGAGACACAGACGAGGGAAACCTCGCTGCTGTTTTGCTGAGAAAAGAAGAAATTTGGTATTTCCTGCTCTCCAAGTGGGAATTTAAACTGTTTAACACTGTTCTTGCCTAAAGAAGTATTACCTGTTGAGTCACTACAATACGCAAAAAATGCTTCACTGGAAACAACTGAATATGCAGAGAAGCTTGTAATATCACACCACAGCTTCCTGCTTTGAGTGAGTGTTTCGTGGGTAAAGTGGTGTGCTTTGACACACATACACACACACACACACACACACACACACACACACACACACACACACACACACACACAGCAGTGAGCTCTACCCTGAGGACATTTTCCTCCTGATTTCAATTAAGAAGCATAGGACTGATGCAGGGCTGATAAGATGAGAAAAGAGCAGCTCAAGGACAACATAGCATGCTACATCTATAAAATGCAGAGGAAATGTTGGATGTTTAAATTGCAGCGCCAAAATTTTAGAGCCCCATCAGCTTTATTAGAGCATAAAAATGCTAAATATAAACAGTGGCAGTGATAATCTTCCCTAAAATCCAGTAATAAAGGATTTTTGATTTGTAAGAGGCTTTTCTAGGACATGACAATATTGTAAAGCTGGCGACATAATCGTCAGGAACAGCGTACGTGTAGGGTAGCACATATACACACAGACACACACTCTTGTCCTCCCTCCATCCAGAGGTAAAGCAGTACAGAGGAATGCAGTGACTGTCAGGGAGCCCGGCTCCTGCTAAAACCCCAGCAGGACAGAACAATAATGCTCTTTTAAACAGCTGAGAGCTGCAACCTGTTTGAAAAGTGGAGCTTTGCGGCTGTTACAAATGCTGACGAGCCTTTAATCCCGATGGTCATAGCTGTCTGCGTCCGCAGCCCGGAGCCGGGCTGCCAAGAGGGAACAGGAGAGGGGACGGTGAAAAGCCAAACCATCTCATCCTGATAATTCCTGGACTCACCGGCCACACACAGGGAGCGCTCCCCCACCTCTGCACTTCTAAAAGCATCCTATGTCTCATGAAAGAGACGCATGACGTGCGTGTGAATCTCCAGCTTTACTGTCTTAATACGATGTGCCTTTAAGAACCCGGTGGATTCAAAATAAAGAGCAGCATAACTTCAAATACTGTACGCCCCTCTGTAATTTACATAACAATATGTTTTAGGGGCCATGCTTGTGAGCTTGTGTGAATACAGAATGTGTGCTGAAAAACCAGTCCAACCCCAGTGTCAGTTCAACCAGGCCAACAGGTGATGATGCAATGTCTGTTAAACAGGGTTTTTTTTTTCACTTGAATAGCAAAACATGTCTATTTGTCCAACTGAAACCTGCATCACTGGCAGCAATGAAGATCATTTAAGCTATTTTAATTCAATCCAAGGCCTAGAATCATTTGCAGGAGGAGCAGTTTTAGAATAACTTTTACAGAATGACTTGATAGCTCAGTGGGCAGCAGCACATGGCAGTTAGTGTATGATGTGGGTTTAAATCTGACCAGGGACTTTTTATCCTTGCTGTCTCTACTTTTTACTTTAACAAAGAGGGGAAAGTGCCACAGAAACGATATACTTTATCATATTCTGGCATCCAAGGACCCTTTAACATGACTGATTTTCATCTTTACAACTTGAGAGGGTATTGCGGCTGTGATGGCAGCTGAAGGTAAAGAAAAAATGTCACATTGAAAATACAAAAAAAAAAAAAAAGAAGATTGGAATGTGCCAAATTCTGTGATCCCCTCACACGCAATAAATCTCAACGATAATACAGCAGACAAAGATCCCAGACATCTGATGTGCTAGAGATAATAGAACTGCATATTTCAACTCAGCATAGCAGATAGCGACAGCTAGGTGGAACTGCTCATGTTCCCCCCTATATACACACACAGCTCTCTCTCTCCTAAAACGTAAACAGTGTACAGTGTCTGTTTGTCCCAGCTGTGTCTGTACAGCCTCTCCTTCTCCTCCCCCCACACTCACATTCTTCACTTTGGCATTTCTTAACTGTGTCAATGAGTCAGGGGGGTGGGGGATGGTGAGGACCATAAAAAAAAAGCGGGGAATGGGGATGCAATATTCCACATAAATGCTCACAGTTAAATGAGCTCACATGAGGAAGTAATGCCCTGATTTCTGAGGGCATTTGGGGGGTGGGGATGCACAGCTGTACAACTCCATGACAGCTCGATAAAAGTGGCACTTAGAAGCCTCCTCAAACTGTGCTTAGCCACTAATTAGAAACCCCTCCGAGGAAGGAAAGGGTCAATATGCCACACATTCCTAATCCAATGGACAGAAAACACAAGTAAGCTGGAAAAAAATAAGTATAAAGCTGCACAGAGAAGTCCTGCAGTTGAATTTATCCATATTTTCAGTTGCTAAAAAACGTTTCTTACCTTAAATACATAAATCTAAGTATGAATATTTTCAGAATCAAAAAGTCCACAACAAATTCAACAGTCTGCTGTGTACGTGGTGCTTTTTAGGTCTTTGCAGGCCAACTACAGTTAAAAACCACCTTAACTGGAGGTAACAGTTACAGTTTCTTAATTATATTGATCCACTCAAAGAAGTCCAAACAAAATCGCCTGCAAAAAACAAAAAGAAAGAAAAAAAGAAAAAAAAAAAAAAAAAGAAAAAAAGAAAAAAAAAAAGCCTGAAGGCAACACATCTATTACTCCAGAAATGTTAAAGAATCTGCCAACAGCTGAGGGGTTAACAGGCTCCAAACAATGAGTACAGTTACAGAGAAACATTGCTGACATGCATGACTGACAAATTGCACACAGCGGTTTCTGGAGAGTATTCTGCTGATATCATTGTTTGCTGTGTTAATTCTGGAGAACCACAAAAGTCACCACGGGCACAAAACAAAACATCTGCGTTGTCTTGGAGTGTAAAGTGGGTGTAAAATTTAATCAGAAACTATTCAAACAAGCAACTAACAGTTTTAACTGATATATC
>VUQS01028869.1:9473-21622 GCA_015108495.1 Heterochromis multidens | reverse complement strand
GGGGGTTAAAAAATAAAAAAAAAAAATACAAAAAAAAAAAAAAAAAATTTTAAAAAAAAAAATTTTTAAAAAAAAAAAAAAAAAAAAAAAAAACCAAACCCCCCCCCCAAAAAAAAGTTCCTGAATGGAAAAACCTACATCTTGTTTTTAAATTGTAAAATAAGCTATTGGAACCAGTGGTAATCAATAGATCGATGGCAAGCCTTATCAAGTTATCCAGCTAAAGCATTTAATTTAGACTCAACCTGTCATTTAACAGCAACCAGTGACTGATGCTTCTAGCCACAGTCACCACATCTAAAAGTTAGATGGGTGAAGACCAGTGACCTCTTCTTACCCTGGGCTGATGAGAGCTCTGGCTGTGCCCAATGGGCATGGCAAGTGACGAAGTGGGTGGCTCTGAGGCCGTGGCTCCACGCAGAACCGCCAGCCAAATGCAACGAGGTTCAGGGGAGCTGCAGTCCACCCCCACCGGGTTCTGGAAGCTCCAGTCAGACCCGGCTGGTGCAGGGCATGGGAGCATAGCAGCGGGCATCGGAGCGCTGAGTTTGGTCAGATCCGCATCGCTCGCCACCAACATGAGCCGCACACACTCAGGCACCAACACAAAGTCCTGGACAATGTCCAGACGCAGAAATACAATCAAGCCAAGACAGGATGGCTGCTTTTAGTTTCTTCAGATTCTCCAGTCATTTAACTTCTTGCCTCCTGGCTCCAGTCCATTGCTGTCACTGCTGAGCCTCAGGAACGTTTAATCCCACAAGTTACACATCACAGCCTGTCGCTCCTGACCTCCATCAGTCAGCTCTCCAAGACTCTCTTATACACTATCAGGGGGGGTTCAAACCAGCGGGAGAAAAATGCGGCAGATAGAAGAGTGTGTGTGTGTGGTGCCGGGATCAGAGGTAGGTCTGGTTTCACTACAGACACACACACAGAGACCAACTGACAGCAGCCCTCCTGTCGGTGTCCGGTGATGTTCTGCATACAAAGCCAATCTGTCCACCCCCAAAACACACACTGCTGTCCCAGAGGGCTGGATCTTCTATCTCTCCTCCCTCCCACTGCCCCCTCTCTTCTCTTTCACCCTCCCTCTGTACCTCTAGTGCCAGACAAACTTCATCTCTCTCTCATCTTAATCCGGAATGCTTACTTTATCACAGTGAACATCAGCTACTTCATCCCTCGATCTGTTGCTTTTCTCCTCTTTTGCTTTCTCTTTCGTCCTTGTTTTTGCTACTCAGTCTGCATCCAAACAGTTACTCATTCCTTCAACATGAACCGGTCTAACTGTCAGCAGTAAACAAACACCTGTGCACTGTAGAGGGGAACTCTTGAGGCAAGACGTTGGGAAAAACTGAGGGTGGGTCAGCTGCTAGCAGTCCAGGTGATGATATCTCCTGTAGGGTTGCTGCTGGTAGGTTAAATCCTCGTTAGATCCTTCTTGTACTGCACAAAGAGGGAGCCTGGTGACTGCACGTGTGCTGCATATGTGTGTGAGCGACACAAACACAGTGACAGTGGCTGTGGTCCCGCCGCTAAACTCCACAAAAGCCGGCCCTGCCTCCACCGCCTCCCCTCCACTCAAAGGAGAGACAAAAAAAAAAACAGAGAGAAAAGAGAAATAGGCCAATTTCCAACACAAAGAGAGAAAAAAAAAACATTTGCGGCTGTTATGCTTACTCTTCTACTCCCTTTTTCTTTTAGTTAGGAGGGGAAAATACAGAGGAGGGAGATTGATAATGAGAGAACATGGAAAAAAGCTGCCAAAGAAAGAGAAGGAGAGCAACAGGCGCTGCTGTGGTTGTAAAAGCTCTGAAAATAAAACGGTCGCTACTGGATGTCAACATGACCTCTTTGTCAAGCCTATACTCCCTCTCTCACATACAGACACACTCCTTTCCAGACGATCCACCCATACAATGCAGTGACACCTAAACACCTCGACACTAAATCAGTCTGGGGGTGAGGTCTCACCAAATATCCAGGCGTCCAAGGTACGTGCGCGAGTGGCAGACAGGTAACCATGTTGCTGCAGACAGGCAGCGTTCCCCTTCAGTTGTCGTCACTGTTAACCTGCCAAACATCCGTTACCAATGAGGTTAGACAGGTTTCACCTGCCACACAGTGGGGCAAGTATCAACTCGACCGGAGAGGGCCGCCATCCACAAAAAACACTGTACCCTCTGGATATGCTGCACTTTGCCAACAAGAACACAGACTGCAGGCTTTAATAGTTTATACTCTCTGAGGAGGTGATAAAATTAATGACTTTGTTGCTTTTAGTTTTTTAAAGAGGCAGAAACATGCCTCAAAGAGTGAATAATAGTAAACTTTTCAATAAAAATACAAAAACATACAAAACACAATGAACAGAAAATACAAATTGAAAGTGTTTCTGTTCTGTGTAGCGCTTCAATATTGCACTCTGAAGACTAAACGATATCCTGACTTTAAATGTGGAACTTTTTTTCCTATGTGTGGGTCCCATTTTTTGTTAATCTTGTGCAAACATATAAGAATGTATACATGTGCACAGGGAAGACTCGACACACAAGTTTAGATATTCTGCAGTGTGCAATGTACAATGTACATCCAGCAAGGCTGAAAAATGAAGCAAATCTGGAAAGGATAAAGATGCAGTTAGTTCCTCAAATGTCCACCTGAGGCTGGCTCCAATAGTTTACAGCCTGGTACAATAAAGCTAACCTCCCCCTTCATAAGAGCTATACAGCTTTTTTTTTTTTTTTTTTTAAATAACTCACCAGTTTACATTTTGTAAATGATGTAAAGAGTATTTCACTTACAAGAAAACTCTGCAGACCACCTTTAAGATTCGACATCTCCCATAATGTAATTTAATCACCCACACCTCACTCACAGCCACGATCTTCATGTTCTCAATTTTCCAGCAAACATTGGAAAGGCTTTGGAAAGCCATTTTATTAATAAGCTCCCTGTATTCATACACAGCATGCGAACATCTGATCTTGTTCAATATTTTGCGCGTTAGCAACAGATCTATTAAAGCAGCAAGGCAGTTGAACCGTTTCGCTAATATGCATGCTTAATACTTGCTTTTAATTCATACCATCATCATAATAATGAACAACATTATTGGGTGTCACACATTTTCTACTTTTCTACTTCTAAGAGTCACATAGTGGCACTTTAAATTATCTTTCTAGTGGAAATAACAAACTAGGTTTAGGTGGATCCACACTTCACTTCATCCCCAGTAGTAGTTTATTGAGTCAGTATACTTTCACTTACACTTACACACACGCGCACACACACACACACGCACGCACGCACGCACAAATCAGTTACATGTGAACACAAAAGGCTGCTTCTCCTGTGCACATGAATACACACAAGCACATGCCACATGTCTCACTGAGTCACTGCTGAGTATAAATACACTAGGCTATGTAATTATGGTTCCACTTAAAGTCAGAAGGCTGTGGCTGCAGGGGGGGTTGTCTTCTCTCTGCGGTTCAGACCAGAGCTCTGGGTTCGATGCACCACCAGCCGGAACCGCCCTGCTGGATAACAAGGGGGAGGTCCAATTATTCACCAGGAGGGGGAGATGTGAGAGAAAAAACCCCAGAAAGAAACAGATGGCTGCCAGTGTGTTAAGCAGCAGTGGTATCATCATAGTGCAAAGCCAGACGAGGATTTAAAATCTGCAAATACAGAAGCAGCGCATCCATTTCAAAGTAGCAGCACTGAGGTGGGATTTCATATGGCACTTTTCACAAAAACAGTTTGTTTTGGTGAGGCGGGAGCAGTGCCTAATTTGGAAACAAAAGGTTTCTGTCTGTCTCACGCCCTCTGTTTCTCTCTGTCACCCTTTCATGAACCATGACGGCATTTACAAAAACAGGAGGTTAAGTGAAAAAAGGAAAAAAACAGGTTGGCAAAAGACAAATGAAAATAAAGGCATTGAGTTACAGTTTATCTGATGTGAGCCACACGTGAAGAGCTGTAACAAAAGCACGTCTCCCACATAGTCTACTGGTTGGCTGAAACATGCCCAAGCAGGCAGACATCACCTGCATATGGGCTTAATTTAAATCACAACAGCATACTTTTTTTATCTGACTTGTAATGATTTGACTGCTCAGTAAACACTGCACCCTGAAGATGATCGCACTTGAGTTTTTTGTTTTTTTTTAATTTAAACTTAACCTGGGAGCACAAAACTCCTGAACATGTCAGGAAACCAAAGCCCGACATGTTCTAGTAGATCTCAAAGGAGCGACGTCTCGGCCCCTCACTGCTCTCCGACAACAAAAACATCTGTGGAAAGTGAAAACGGACTGCTGGTGTAACGAACAGATTAGTTTGGTGATATGTTTTAATCCCTCTCATAGTCGGAACATGACTGTGAGCCAACTGATTAACACACAGTGGCCTCCCTACCCTTTTTTTCCACTGGAGCTCCCCTGCAAGACAAAAAAGTCTGTCTCTTTTCTGCTGCATCTACATGCTAAAACACAGAGCTGTGATGAGGAGAAAAAAGACAGGAAAGGCACAGGAAGGAGCAGAGGGAAGAGATTCAGATTGCTGACTGAGCTCTTGGTTGGCGTGTCATTAACAAACCGCGCTGCAGACACAACCGTGGGGTCTCTTCTCTAAACACAGGCTGCAAGAATTGAGAAAAGGCACAAGAAGGGCCAAAAAAGGACAGACAGGGTTTGACGAGCACAATGACTGACACAACAAAGCCAATACATAGATAAAGGACTTTTCTATCACTACAATCTGATGTCTGGAAACCCTTGAGGAAAATCCCGTTGCCTTCTGGTGAGAGAAACTCGAGTGACACACTCAACATGTGGCAGGCAAGGCGATAAAGGAGCACCCACATGAATTATCTGTGTCATCACTATAAACTAAAAAATGATTCAGATTTTACAACAAATACAGTATATACATGATGGACAGCAGTGGTTACCAAACTTCCAAAGGGTCCCCAAGATGAGTAACCGGATACAAACAAATCAAAGCCACACTTTTTTCTTAAACAAAACTGTTTATTTTTTCATATTTCCCCCAAGAATTTGGGAATTTTTTGCTTTTGTGTATTAAGAAAACATTTAAATGACTGTTCACAAAGAAGCTGTGACATGTAGGCTTCATTTTAAGGGGATACAAAGCCAAAAAGGGTTGTGAACAAGACTGGATGTTATTTGAGCAAAAACATAATTTTGTTACCACCGTTTTCAAAATGTAAGGCCTCTTTTAAAAAAGGCCTCAAACTTTTCTTTGCCTCATATTTCTTAGGTTTAATTAAATATAATCTACAGTTAGAATAGATTGGTTTAAAATATGGAAGTAGCTAAAGAATGAGTAAATAAAACTTAAGTCTCCAAACACATTTTAAGTATTGCGGTTCAATAATTGGCTCTAGGTGGTATCCGCATGTGCACTGAGTCGATTTCACTGTCTAGACAGACACTAAGTGTAATCTGCTGAAGTGGATTCTACAAAAGCAAGCACTTGTGTGAAAAAAAAGGGATGTAGCTGTTTAAAGCTGGTTAATTTTAACTTTAATCTCCAGTAAATCCCCACGCCATGGACCCTATAGGCCTATGTAACAACATTCAGGGTGTAGTTAGCAGAAAGCAGACACTAGAGGGCAGCTGCAACCCAGAGTCTAATAGCAGATGGGTGGGGAAAAAGCCCAGAGGGCACTGGGACACTGGGGAGAGAGCAAAGGGTGATGAGCCACATGTAACTGTACAGTTTAACAACAATAGGTGGCATGAGTGTGTGTGCAGGGTGGAGAAGTGTAAGAATCCGACCTGTAAGCTGTTATCTGTGATTTGTGGTTGTAAATGAGTTACTAATGGATAAGCTCATAGTTGGGGTGGGAGACCGTGGCTGGAGATCAGAGAGGTCACACCTGTTGTGGGCTTTGTGGTGCAAAGCTCAGAGACAATAGCAGGTGAAGTGTGAGACGAAACGTGCAAGGGTCAGATATCTTATCAACCCACAGCTGAGGTGACCAGGGTGGTCTAACCCTTCATGACTGACCAGAGGACTTTTGCAACAACAACAACAACAATGCATGACTCAAATCTGCAAACCAGAGGACTAAAGCAGCCCACGTGACCACGTGTTCCTCCGTTAAACCTAATGCATTATGCATGCACTCCACATGAGGTCAGCCCAAGTGAGCTGACTGAGAACTGAAACACTATATAAGTAAATATTAACTCTTTACTCACCTTTACCCACCCACTCACTCACTCACTCACTGAACATTATTAGCTCCATGAAGCTAATAATGTAGAACAAGTCTGTAATTATTGATATGAGTCTCAGACCTTTAATCTGTACAGACATCACACTGCTTTAAAAACAGGCCACAGATAATGATCATTTCTATAATTAATTAGGTTAAGATTACTAGGCTTGATGTCTGTTTAGACCATAGATGTGAGAAAAAAGTAAAAACATCTACACCCAACAGAATGAAATCCAAAGCTGTGGTATATTATAACGGAAGTCTTAGAAAACCAGCAAAACCAGTGAACCTTTGGCTTTCAGTATTATATCATGTCACTCTTCTACTGCATTGTTAATCAACAAATCATTCGGCTGACTTAACGCGTCGGTTTATAGTAACTACACATTCTTAATTAGTGACCTAAATCACAGGCCATCATTTAGCACACTCACTGACTTCTACATTATTGATAATAAATTATTAAATCATTTAAATTATTTATCAAGCAAAAGTGCTGATTCCAGCTTCTCAAATGTGAGAATCTGCTGCTTTTTGCAAGTGAGGAAGAAAGAAAAAGAAAGAATGAATTATAGGCAAAATGATTCATTCATGGCAGTGACAATAATAAAAGTTATCATATAAATATTAGTAATAGACCTAATGCATAGAGTATTACACTTTTTTTTTTTATAACACCAAAAAAATGTGACTGGCTGACTCAGGATTGTGGATTTGCCCATTGTGCTACCTCTCCCACAAGGGAACGCTGGGATACATGAGTCAGCTCACCAGCCTACAAAGCATCTACGTGGACAAAAATGCCCGATACAGAGAAGTAAGGAGAACACAAAGGGGTGGGGGCTTTGACAGATGTTGGAGAGCGAACACCAGGGTAAGGGGGGAAACTTAGAGGGAATAAAAAATGAGGACAGAGTGATCTAAAGCAGAAACAAGAGTCAGGAAGTTGAAGAGAGCAGATGGAGAGGAGACAGGAGAGGAAGATTTAAACATCTGGGCTGAGACAGCAGCAGCACAGGCACATATTTACTCAGAGATGCGCTCTAAATAACTCCTCTACTGTTTCATTTAAAATAAGGACTTAAGTGCAACACATAAATGATGACAGTCCAGACTGCATGACTGGAAACGAAACCCCAAAAATGTCACTTTTTTGCTCAGTCGAGTCAATTAAAGGCTAAGTAAAAAATCCATTAACAGACAGTGGAATCCCAGTTTGTTGACAAATAATTAAACACACTAAGAGATGTATAAGTGAGTGTATGCATTTCTGTGTTGGGGAGGATCTATTGTATGGGTTTCTGCTCTGTTTAAAGACAGCTTATCTTGTTTTATGAAAGGTATTTGGACATTTTAAAAACACCAAAGCATTTTTTAAAAGTTGGCACTGTCCTGTTTTCCACTGTGTTGTATCACCTCTTCTTTTAACAGCATTCTGTAAGTGCTTGGGAAGTGAGTAGTAGTCTTCATAAACTAACTGCTCAAAAGTTTGGGGCCTCCTTTGGTATATATATTAATTTTTCCACGTTGCCTCAAATCCATCTTAAATAATCTCAGGCCCAAAGTAAGTGTCACTGTTTCTGAGTCTTATTTGCACTGCATTGCTTGTTATAACTTTCATTTGTGGATATAAGAACCAACTATTCACTGGCATGGTTTTCAAAAATGCTCCTGGACCCATACAGTCATTTTCCAGTACAGAGCCTGAAGATCATGACCATTCAGTGTCGGTTTCTGGCTTTGTGTACACTGATTTATTCAGATGCTCTTAATTTTTTGATGATATTATCTACCACTGCTTATTTAATCCCCAAATTTAGTTGTGTGAAACCTCAGTCTTTGACTGTTTAATTATCTGCCTCCTCAGTCTTCCACAGTGATGAACTTCTCCCCCTCTTACATGCAACAGACTCAGCTCCACTGGGATGATCTTTTTATACCCAATCATGTTATTGTGAGATGTTCTTGGCTGGTGTTTTATTTTAGCATGACAAAACCTTTTGAGTCTTTTGTTGCCCCTGTCTGAACTTTTTTGGAAGGGCTTTCTGGAAACAAAAAGTTTCAACATCTGATAACGTTGCCTTTGTACTTCTTAAATCAAACAGGCGGGTTTAAATAATTTGAAATCTATTGTATTCTGTTTATTTGCACATTTTCCACATTGTCCCACTTTTGAAAACAGGGCTGTAAAACATGGAGTTAAAGGCTCAACAGAGAAATTTGTCATAGCCATGAGAGACCTACAGGCCATAATGCATGGGATCAAAACGTTATGTATGAAAGAAAAGATGGTTTCTATTTGTGCATGTGAGAAGGAGCGAATAAGCAGATAAACACACACACAGACATTATGTTTTCTAGCACACTAATTGGAGAGATGGTGCTCCACTTTAACCTAAGTAGCGAGAAGTGGCTCCTTTAGTGGAGTGCATTCTTTATGTTCAGGTCACTTCTACAATAAAACAGAACTAAACGAAGAGGAAGCTTTGTCTCTTACTGGATATTTCATCCATGTATTGATAGTTTTGACTCTTTGTATCCCCTTATTTTATTAGTGAAGGCTGTGAGGGAATGGCACATTAAATAAACTTAATATTGGTGATAATAATAGCTCTAATATCCTCATGGCTCCATACCACCTCACCTCCATGCTGAAAGTTGCCATGAGTACCATCAAGTTGCCTGTGTTTGACCATAAGGTAAACTTTAATGGTGAACATTAACAGTCACTATAGGTCCGAACTTGACTTTAAGGTTCTCAGACTGCAAACCAGTTGGCTTATTTTAAAGAGCTAGGTGCCAAGGCTAAAACCTCCCTCTTTTCAGACATGTCTGTATGTCACAATCTGGAAGTCTAAAAATGTTCCACCTTTAGATGCATGAAAGTTGTGTGAGAGTCCAGTGGTCACCAAGAATTCTTAAATCAAAACAAACTGGTTCTTGCTAAAGAAGTGCTATCATTTCACAGTGTTTTTAGTCATGTAGTGTTCCCTCATGCTTAACCAAAAAACATGAAGCAAAAAGGACCAAAACAACAGCCACATCCTGCTGCTTCTGAAAGCCACTGTGAGGCGGCGGCTGGGTTTTATCAGGTAAATCCCCAGCTGTACTTTATACCGAGTCTCCTGATACTGAGGGGACCTATGACGACATCTGGCAAAGAGCTAACCCTACTCTCCTTGCACGGTACCCCCGCTCTCCCGCTCCCCTGTACTGACCACAACCGCTGGGAGCAATCAGAGCGTCACGTCTGAGCTCCACTGCAATAAGATGCCCTCCCTCCCTACCCCTCCCTTCTTTTTCCCCTTTTTTCTCTTTTCTTCTCTTTTCTTCTCTTTCTTTCCTGGTTGTTTTCAGAAGCAGGCCTCAACAGAAAACCACAGGGCTCCAGCAGGCCTTTTGACTCTCTCCACCTCCCTTGCCTGCGTTTGGAAGAAGTATGGCCGTACTTTGCGCCCCCTCTTCTTGGTTGCTTCCCTTCCCCCTCTACATGCCCAGATGTATATATTTAGCTCATCTCTGCTTCTATATAATTAACAGATGAAAATTATAACTTTGGGACTCGAAGATGACGTTGCTGTTCTCCTTGGCTGAAGCTGAACTTAAGCTTCAGCCCTATGGGTACAAAAACTAGGCGGTGGTCCAACATCTGGGGCGTGGTGGAGCCGATGCTAAGCCAGGTTGGGAAATTGAGTGAGGGAGTTAAAAAAGAAAGAGAAAGGAGGACTGCAGAAAGGAGTCAGAGTGTTTATTAGAGCAAGCGAGATGGCCTGCTTGACTACCTCCATCAGCCCTGGAGTTTCCATTTGAGGTCATCTGGTTTTTACATTCCTGCCATGCACCACCGCTCACACCACGCTGAGGAAGTCTCCATCGCTCTGTTCACACAGGACTCTACAATCCAGCAATTCTCAAAGCTGAGTCTGGGATGTAGAGCAGCCATTTAGGGAGCTCTCAGAGTAGCGAAGAATAGTTTAAGTTAATGAAAAGTTTTCTTATGTTTGGGTCTCACGGATGGAATCTGATCACCTGGGAATCTGTGGGTTATGTCTGGGTATTTGGGGATGTGAAAAATATTTTAAAGACTGCTTTTGCAGATGCATGAGTACACTGATGCAACTCTTAACCTAGCTGAACAAATTCCCAGTGTTTAAAAGTTCAATAAGATTTTCCAATATTTCACGAAGACCATCTCAAATCGAAATCAGTGTTCTGACCCACATGACTTTCCACAGGCTCACAAAGGCCCTCTTTAAGTGCTGTACACATTATGCCACTGGGCAAAAGATAGCAACAGCACATAATAAATTACTACAATTTAAAGGAATTTGAAGGGAGACACATCAATTCTTCCCTTTTTTTTAAAAAAAAAAATTGAAATTCTCCCCAATCTAGTCAAGTCTGAAGCAGAGCTGAACACATGTGGTGCAGAGGCCAAGCAAAACTTGCTAGGCATGATTTTTCTGGCAGTAACATCAGCTTCTGTTCTCACTCTGAGATAAACCTGGCGATCCTGAGATTAAATCCAAAGGGGCCTTTATAACCCTCCTCCTCTCTTCGTCATTCCCACGCAGAGATGCTCTACAGATACTGACTGGCATGTTTTGAATACAGGATGATCGGCCCACACTATCATTTCATCTGCTCCTTCCTGTTGACTGTGATGTAAAACCCAGCTGCACTAAAGGACATCTCCAGAAGACAGGGATGCTGGTGTCTGCTTAGTCCTTGTTTTCTGGTGGATCCCAAAGGCACTGCCCTTTGAGTGCTCAATGCAACAATGAGATCCATATGCCAAGTTGATGATGCTATTTCTGCATCTTTAACCCCTGTCACTCTGTATTAGCAGCCTTTTAATGCAACTTAGAGACTGTTCACCCTGCAGAAATAAACTGTCCTTTTGTAGCCTCATGACTTCTATCACCCCAGAAAAGAAGGTCAGACTTGCCACCTAAAGGGAAGATGGCTCGCACTTGTATTCCTATTTTGCCTAGCTAATGGGACGACTGCAGAAGCCTCTAACTGTTAACACAGGAGTCATGCACTCACATATGGTTTCACTCTGTTATTCAGATTAAAGACACGCTGCCTCTGCTTATAGCAAAGACCAAAGTTAACAGAAACACACTGTACTGTTAGTTTTCACTCTGTAAACTCAGGGCGGTGAAGAGGGAGGGGGAATGGATATCCAAGAACTATACAAAAACAAACCTTTTATGGCACAAACCTACATGTGAATACCTGCTGCTTTAAGGATGACATTCTATTCAGAGAGGGCACATTCAAACAGAACTTGAAAGCAGCAGCGGCAGCAGAGTATCCTGAAAGGAGATGCCCAAAGAAGGAAGCAGAGAGGGGATCAAAGCATGGAGTGATTCATGAGGAAATGAGAAAACAAGAAAGAATAAAAAAGAACAAAAAAACTACTCCATTAATAAGAACTGTGACACACACAGAGGGAAAAAGACCAACAGAGAGCAGAGAAAAGAAAAAACCCAGAAGAGATGAGAATGAGTGAGAATAATGAAGCTCAATGTGTGCTGAGTTAGTGCATTTGCATGTACATAATATTCAGGTTAAAGTGTTGAATTTACATTTGAATTCAAGCAAACCCACAGCCAACACAGAACTGTTGTCTGTTTGCCTGTGCAAGTAAGACCTCGAGAGTGGTCAGTGACACCCGGGTTGCTAAGGAAAAATGTCTATTTCCTGATCGGCTGGCCAGTGTTTGCTGGCTAACACTATGAGGTATAGGGTGCTGCATCTAAAACCTCTTTGCGATTGCTTTGGTTGCAAGCAGATTGCCGCAGTCACACATAGTTTGCATGGAAGACACCAATTTGTCTGCAAACACTTGAAAAAAACTTGAAAACGTGAGACGCAAACAGGAAAC
>VUQS01028866.1:0-15548 GCA_015108495.1 Heterochromis multidens | reverse complement strand
AGGAAGGGGCCTAAGGGTACATCTGTCACCACCTTACAATGCTGTGATTGCAGCCATTCCCCAATCTCTGTGAATGGTACTCATGGCCATTGATCAATGGTCATGACAATTTGCATACTATTGATCATGAAACTGACCAAATGGCCCATTGTTAGTCAGTGGTGCTGGTTTCGGTCATTATGCAAATGTACTGTTTATAAGGTTGGGGAAGCCTGCAGTCAGCTGAGACTGAAGAAGTCACCAGTTGGTGATGAAACGTTTCTCCCACTGAAAACGCTACGTCCAGATGAACAGATTTAGCTTTTTGGGATTCCATGTCTTGTGTTAGTTTTACCTCATTACCCTCTGTTTTGTGTTACTCTTTATTAGGTTGTCCTTCCGTGTTGGTTATGGTTCAACAGGATCATCACCTACTGGCCAATCAATTCTCTGTAAAATAGCGTCACCATTCCTGGACGATCCCTTGTACCTCTGGGCACAGATAGTAGGAGGTTCTACAGGTTTTCAGTACCGTCAAGACATTGTTATCAGTAGCACCAGTTGGAAATATCAGATTACACACATCAACCATTGTTAGATTATTATATCTGTAGTTACTATCTTGCATACAAATTGCTAATTATAGTAGATAAGTATGAAATGATGTGACTAAACAGCCCAAGAGCACAGAGAACATACTAGGAAGAAACTAATAAAGTAATAAACCAACCTAATAACAGACCTTAATTATGAAGATGAAGCACAAGCACTAATAATTTTCATTACCAATCTGTCGATGATATCCTTGATAAAGCATTATTTCCATAAATAACTGAAATATTAAAAAAACACTTGTTTTACCTGTTATACTTTTCCACGGTCCAAAGTCTGAAGATACAATGCATCAAATCATTTTGCATTTGGGATTATTGCTTAACAATTGATAAAAATTAATCAGAATCAGAATCAGAATACTTTATTAATTCAATTAACTGACTAATCACTGCAGTTCCACAGCACAGTGAGCTGTTATGAGTACCAGTCCAATTTGTGTGTTATTTCTTTTTAAAAATGTTGGTTCCTGTACCTGTTTGTAAGAAGCTTGCACTCGAAGTATTAGTAGTAGTCATTTTATTGCATGTGTCGTTTTTTTCTGCATTAATGTTTTTCAGTCATCCCACCATCTGCAATGTAACCTTTTTCAAAACGTAAGATCTCATTAACTCTCAAGAATATCTGCATCTTCCTCACAGTATAAGAGAAGTTTAAAGTACTTCCTTTTCTTCTGTGATGAGCAGTTAAAATTTGAGATGAAGAATCCCTTATTCTGCTGAAATACAGAATGAGTACACCAAATAATTGAACAAAACTCGAATAACTCCTCGCATGAAATGAATATTGTGTCAAGATGTTGTGTTCACAGAGGCATCAAAGCTGGAAATTAATGAGAGGTTTCAAAGTGAAAATGTATATGCCAATGTGTCACGCAGATTCTCCAGAGCTTTTGACCCGTGACACTTTAAATAGGATCAGATATATTAGCAGAGTTAATAATCCATGATGCAGTGTGCAGAAGAGAGAACCAAGAGTTCCTGATAAAATGCCAATCTGCTGCATGGATGTCATGCTTCTAAACTGTTTCTCTCCCTCTGTCTCTCTCTGATGCTGCACCTGTGTTTTTGTCTCACTGCTGCTGTCCAAGTTTGGTATTATAACCCGTCCAGCTGCACGTGTACATGCCCAGTAAAGGTTCAAATTATATTTAACCAGACTGATAAAACTTAGGTGTCATTTATGAGCTACAACCACTTCTCTGTGGCCACTTATTTATTGCATGGCTCAGTGCTGGGTGTTCTCAATGGAATAACAAATTATATTCAATTATCTGTTATGAATACCAGGCCCAAATGTATTCCACACTACAGCTCCTGAACAGAGAGAATCATTGTGGTTTGTATTGTCAGTCAAGAAGATGAAAATTCAAGTATAATAGTTTTTCTTTCACCGTAAGATTAATATTACTGCATACATGCTGTGCTTGTACCATCTACACACACACAGGTGCCCATACAAAAAGAACATCTGTAAACCTCATTTTGACCTGATAATCAACAACAATCAACAATCAATGTAATCAAATTGCAAATTTTCAGCTATAGAATGGTTGTCTGTCTCTATGTATTAGCCCTGACTCTGACTACCAGGGTGGGCCCTGCCTGTTGCCCCATGACAGCTGGGATAGGCTCCAGCCCCCCCCCCGGCAGCCCTGAATTAGATAAGTGGAAGAAAATGGATGGATGGGTGGACTTTCAGCTTTAATTCAATGGGTTGTAAAAAAATATTGCAATAACTGTTTATGAATTACAGCCATTGTGCATTATGCACAGTCCCCCATTTTCAAAGGCTCCAAAGTAATTGGACATACTAACAATTTTATATATACATAAATAATTTTAAATGTACATAACTTTACTTTTTAAGTGGAATTATTTTTAATACTTAGATGAAAATCCTTAGCAGGGATTGATTGTTTTATGATGTTTTTATTACAACATGCTGGTGTCAGCCTGTTTTTATTAAACATGTTAACTTCAGTGGCGTCGTTGTGATGTTGTAGGGCATCATATTGAAAAAATAAAAAGTTTGATGTACAGCTCTCTCTATGCCCTTTCATATGATATATTATACTCGATATGGTTTCTTGAAATTTTTTTTCAAGGTCAACTTTGACCTTGGGTGCTAACAATGAAGGTTAAGGTCAAATGCTTAGCCAACCTAAGTACTCATGCCCCCAAAGGCCTAGTATATTGTTGTGAAGTTTGAAGACGGTCAATAAAAAATTGTGGGTAATATAAAATTTTTACAGATTTTCACATTTGGTGTAACCTTGACCTTGACCTGATTTTCACCAAAATTAAATCACCATGAACTGTTATTAGTATCTACCATCACACAAAATTTGAAAATTATATCTTGAAAACTGTGGACGCTATACTGCTAACAAACAGACAGACAAACAAACAAACGGAACTGATTACATACTCCTTTCCTTCGAGGGGAGAATAAACACTAGTGACCCAGTTCCACTGGCAGCCATACATGCCCATGCCATAACACTGACTCCACCATGTTTGACAGATGATATGGTATGCTTCAGATACTTTTCTCTTCACATCATTCTGGTACAAGTTAATCTTCATCTGTCCAAAGAATTTTTCAGAACTGTGTAGGCTCTTTTAGATGTTTTCTGGCAAAGTCTAATCTGGCTTTCTTGTTTTTGAGTGTAACCAGTGGTTTGTACCTTGTAGTAAACCCTCTGTATTTCTATTCATGATACACCTACCTCCTTGAGAGCATTCTTGACTTGGTTGGATGTTGGTTTGATGTTAGAAGCTGTTTTCTTAACAATGGAAATAATTATGTCGTCATGCACTTTGGTTGTCTTCTGTGGTCTTTGAGGCCTTTTGCTGTAGCTAAGCCAGCCAGTTCATTCCTTCTTTTTAAGAATGTACCAAGTTGTTGATTTGGCCATGGCTAAAGTTTTTAACTATCTCCCTGATAGGTTTATTTGGATTTTCAGTCTAATGATGGCTTCTTTCACTTGCATCAACATCTCTTTGGACTTCATATTAAATGTTCCAGTGAGCAGCTACAAAATGCAAGTTCAGCATATAAAATCAACAGCAGATTTTTCATCTGTTTAATTTGTCATGAAGTAAGAAGGGAACAGGCCATAAAACTATTCATCAGTCAATTGTTCAATTACTTTCGAGCCTCTGAAAATGGGGGAATATGTATGACTCCTCCGTACTGTGATTTGTAGCTGGTTGTTTTTTGTGGTTTTTTTTGTGGTTGAACTACAAAAATTGTGTCTTGGTCCAAAAAATTATGGATTGAACTGTACATCCAATCTGTTTGATAGGTGTGGAGATCATTTACAGAGACAACACTATATAAGAATTCCTTCTAATGCCAAAACCCCTTGAAGCAAATTGGAGTGCAACACCTACAAGAGTGCCAGAAAGCTGAATCTGTTCATCTGGACGTAGCGTTTTCGGTGGGAGAAACGTTTCATCACCAACTGGTGACTTCTTCAGTCTCAGCTGACTGCAGGTTTCCCCAACCTTATAAACAGTACGTTTACATAATGACCGAAACTAGCACCACTGACTAACAATGGGCCGTGAGGTCAGTTTCATGATCATTAATATGCAAATTGTCATGACCATTGATCAATGGCCATGAGTACCATTCACAGAGAGTTGGGAAATGGCTGCAATCACAGCATTGTAAGATGGTGAAAGATGTACCCTTAGGCCCCCTCCTCAGTTCAGAGATGGTCTTTCCCTTTTCACGTATTGAACATACATAAAGACCTACAAGAGTGATTTACAAGGAACTGTCTGTATATCTAGACAGGCTCCGTTCATTTAGCATTAAGCACTCAAATTTAGTTTTGATTGTTTCTCTTGACTGAATTTGCACTACATTTCTTCTGCCAAATGAATAAGTGCCCATCACTTTAAGGTTGGTGCTAAATTGGACCAGCTCAGCTGTCTGACCTAACCTGCCCTATTCCTAACAACCAATCACAACACAGTATCTCCCACTGGTGGATCCAGTGTAGCATCAGCCTTGCTTTAACAACCTGAATCTGCCATGCCTGCAGCCAAAACTAGTGAGACTCACTTGCCTTCAGCAAGACTTCAGGTTCTTCATGTGCAAATTTAAAATGAGCATAAAAACCACTCTGCTCACAGGTAAGAAGAAATCTACAGCACAAAGTACATAGACATGCTCGTTAGGGATTTGTCATTATGATTCAAAGGAAAATTTATATGAACAATATAATGTCAGTGGAAAAGATCAACCGGCCTATGTTGTCTGATGTGTGTACAACAATAATAACATGATTCAGTTTAAATGACCTTTAAACTCCAAGGAGATGCAGACTACATTTAACCCTCATCCTTCTGACATATTTTACATACATGGACTATTGACCTGGGACCCCAAGAATAATTTACTATAAGAAGCAAATATAGCAAAAATAATTATAATAATAGCAAAACTTCTTTCTTCTCAAAGCATTATTAGTTATGTGATTAATGTCATATAACGAAAAAATTTATTAATATTACATTTGAAAAGTTACTATTAATTTGCGTATTTTGTAAAATGAAAATCTGTACTTTTCTTTTATACAACTTGCAGCTTATATCCAAAGTACAATTCATATTATTACTCAAAAGCTTATTTACCATCCTTTGATTCTGGTATTAGTTTGCAGTCATTTCAAGTAAACATCATTTTTGTTGTATTTACATGATGAAACCAGTCAGGATCATTTTGACCCCAGTATAAAAATAATTGAAATAAACACACAACCACCCTGTACCCTGAGACTTAATCTCTCCAGCATGTCGAGGGTCTGCCCCGGGGCCTCGATCGCATGCCCAAAACACCTCACCTAGAAGGCATCCTGGTCAAATGCCTGAACCACCTCAATTGGCTCCAATCAGCCAATTTGGTCGGTAAATCGACAGCTTCGCTCTCATGCTTAGTTCTCTCTTCACTGCAACATACTGCTACAGCATCAAGCCATCTGTCAGTCTCACACTGCACTCTCTCCTCACTTGTGAACAAGACCTAGAGATACATAAACTCCTCTTTCTGGGGCGGCAACTCGTTCCCAACCCACACTGGGCACTACACCCTTTTCTGGCTGAGAAACATGGCCTCAGACTAGGAGGTTCCAACCATTTCACACTCTGCTGTAAACCGCCACAGTGCAAGCAGGAGGTCACTGATTGATGAAGCCAACAGAACCACATCCTCTTCATAAAGCAGATCCTGAGATCACTGAATCCAGCACCCTCCACCCATTGGCTGTGCCTACAAATTCTGTCCTTAAATATTATGAACAGAATCAGTGACAAAGGGCAGCCCTGGTGGAGACCAGCATCCACTGGGAATAAGTCTGACTTATTCCTGGCAATGGGAGACAAGTTCTTACTATGGTTGTAAAGGGACTGGAAACAACTAAAGCTAAAACACACACTACAGGCAATTATATCACACAGTTTACCTCATGCTTTGCTCAGGGCATGCTGGCATCTTACAGGAGGAGCAAACAGTTGCTACATTCCTGTTTGTGTTCTGGGACATTTTTTTCAAGTTGATTTCCAGCCGAGCGTTGGACAGTCACATCAGCGGGTGAAGTTAAAAAAAGCACTAGTCCAAGCAGAAACAGAAAACCATGATGTGACGTCATTAGGAACAAAATGGTTGACAAAGTCATAAAAAAAAATAAAAATTAGGAAAACCAAACCCTGTGAGATACAGAAAAAACCCCACACACATCTGGGGTTTGCCCGGCCCTTCAGTCAGTAGGATGAGGAATAAGCAGAAAAGCTGTTTTTGCATATGTTTTTTGATGCAGAAATCACCATTATTAGTATAATGTGCCAAAAATAGTGTGTGGGATTATGAACACCACAAAAAATAATCTCAGGGAAAATTACAGCGAGAGGTGTCAGTGCAACATGATTTGAAATTAATGACACTAATAACACACTGCATTCCAAAGTTTAAGGCATTTAGCATATTCCTCCATTGTCACCCTTCCCTTATAAGTACCCAAGAAAAGGTGAAGGCTTGCTAGAATGAGGATGAGTAAAAGGAAAAACAATCCCATCTCTAGTTCTTAAATGTACAAAAACTTGTGCATAATGTCCGTTTATTGAGGACTTGTACCTTCTTTTTGGTATAAAATTTGCTGCATAATAATGTGCTAAACTCAACAGGAAGTTGATTCTGCTGGAGAGGAGAGGACCCAACAGCCAACAATGGCTAACTAAGGATGAAGGAGAAATGTGTGGCTTTGTATTAACAGTGGTGAACTTCACTCTCGTTTCTGCCTTATGATCTAATTGTTGGAGCTCAGGTAGGTCTCTGTAAGTGCATTTCTGTCATAATTAGAGAAATGAATGCACACACATGGAGAACCCCAAAGACCATTGCACATTTTTAAGAGCTTTTATTTTGACAGGATCCTCAGGCAGAGAAACAGGTAAGTTTAACTCAGGTAAGTTGTCTTTCAGCACACAGACAAAGGGGGAAGTTACCAGGGAACTGTCAGAGAGGAGAAGACAGGTAAGTATTGGTGCAGCTGAGTAAAAGCAAAGGTTTCAGCTGGCCTTTTATCCACAGGACATAAACAGCTAATGATAGTCTGGTGTGCTGTCTGGCGTGAAGGCAGGAACACTCCGTCCCAGGGCGGGGCCCAGAACCAAGGCCTGCCCCTACTCCACCTGAGAACAAAAGAGATGGCAGGAGAAAATCAAAGAGAGAGAGAAACAGAGGAAGTGGAAGGATCAGGCCTGATAGAACCATGACAATTTCACCTGTTTGTTTGTTTTCAATGATTTTTATTTATTTTGTGTTATTTTCTTTTATTGCTTCAGCCAGTACGAGCTGGTCCTGCCTCTGTTTAGGCGTTTTAAACTGGGTCCTTCACCCTCTGGAACAAACACAAGTTTAATGCAGAGCACTGCATGAAATAAATGCCTTCTAAGCATGCCTAAAGGCTCCTCAGCAGGCTGAATAATAGCAGATGTTTTGAAACTTGGAATTTTAAGCTAGTATTTATTTTCTACTCCAAACTCCAACTTAATGCATTATGAATGTTCAGACAAACATTAAGAGTCTGGATTAACAATCACCTGCTTATAGTTCTACCGGTAATTAGCAGATATCTGCATAAATCACCTAAATTTTAAATGTATGAATTCAATATTTACAAGATGAGCCTCATTTTCTCAGCTTTCCAAAACCTGCCTCAAGCCATATCGTTTTTTTTTTTTTGTTTGTTTTTTTAACTTGCTTCTCTCATTCCCTTTGTTAAGAGTGAGAATGACACGAAGAACTCGGTGCTCCAGAAAATAAGCTCCAGTTTTGAAAGTTTCAGCTGTAACTCATTATAAACATATAGCAGCTGTAAATTAAAACAAAAAATGTCCAGCTGAAGTTTAAAACGGGGTTAATAGGTTCAATTTTGCTTGCCTTAAATCAGCACTTATGTTTTATGTTTTTTATTATGGGAGTGCTCAGCCCCGTTGCCTAAATATAATGTTGACTACGCTGGCATTTTGGTTTGCCAAATATGTTTTAGGAGAATGTGCATTCTCCCTGGATTGCGTCTTTATCAATTTTGACAATATTAAAGTGCCTAAACCCACTTTAATTTAAAAAACAAAACCAAAACATGCTGTGTGTCTCGAGACCGAGTGGTTCAACATAACCACGAAAACCATTAAATATTTTCAGCAAGTAAGTACTGTAATGCAAGAGTGAATGATGGGTAAAACAAATGTCTTTGTCTGTGAAAATTACTGTGACATGATTTTAGCATTTGTCTTATATTTGCTGTTTTGAATTAGTAAACATAGCTTTGAGGAGCATGGGTTGCTGGTAGGAGGAGGAGGAGGAGGAGGAGGGAGGAAGCCTTGCCACTGGGGGTTCAGAGGAAGTTAATGAAGAGGTTAAACATGCCGCTGTACATCAGAAGAACTGAACTTCATAGATAAAGGCGGACAGTAGTTCCAGGGATTTCTCACTGGACCATTTAGACCAGTTTTTAATCTGTGTTGTCAAAATATTTGTAAAACTTAGAAGCCTAAAAAAGCAGCTTTTAATACAGTCTATGAGAAAATGTTTTTGGAGTGCATGCAATGTCTTCAATTAAAATTAAATTAATGGATGGTTGCTATGTATGGCTCATTCTTTGCTTATTCAGTTGCTCCTCATGCACAACTGCAGTAATAACAATTCTCACTCTAATTTTGAGCTTTCTTGATGGTGCAGAGGAGCAGAAAGCCACCTAGAGTTGTAGTCTCCACTCTGTGGAAATGTCCATTAGCTGAAAACCCCTTTGGGAAATTAAATAGTTTTGAAATGTATTTATCACAGAAGAGGCACAGAAGAGTGCATTGACAATGTCCAGTAATTGTTTGCTTCCTGCCCTTCCAATAAAAAGTTTATTATCTAAGCCCAAGTCCTAGTTTCTATTAGCGATATTTGGTTTTAGGTGCTCTGGTAATTAGTATGACTTGTTTATACTGAAAAGTTTTGTCATGCAGACAGACACGATGGTTTGGAAAAAAAAAAAGTATGCTTTTTGATTTGATCATGCAACAACACCAAGCTCCTGGTTATAATCTTAGTAAATTATCTTGGATGAAACATGCCAGTTAATTATTGGGTAAGATGGGATGGTATTTCTAAAGTGAAAAATCTGAAAGATTTCTGACATGAAAATTGATTAGACATGTAATCCAGGCTTTGATATGGTCTGTGATATGTGATACAGTGCATCTGAAAAGTATTCACAGCACTTCACTTGTTCCACATTTTGTCAGGTTACAGCCTTATTCCAAAATGGATTAGATTCATTTTTCACCTCAAATTTCTACAAACAATACCCCATAATGACAAAGTGAAAAAAGCTTGCTTGAAATTCTTTCAAATTTATTAAAAAGCCTTTTCCATGACACTCAAAATTGAGCTCAGGTTCATTCTGTTTCCACTGATCATCTGTCAGAAGTTTCTACAACTTGATTGGAGTCCACCTGTGGTAAATTCAGTTGATTGGACATGATTTGGAAAGGCACACACCTGTCTATATAAGGCCTCATAGTTGACAGTGCATGTCAGAGTTCAAACCAAGCCATGAAGTCCAATCAATTGTCTGTAGACCTCCGAGACAGGATTGTATCGAGGCACAGATCTGTGGAAGACGGAAGCCACTCCTCAGTACAAGGCACATGACAGCTCACCTGGACCAAATTCTCTGGTCTGATGAAACAAAGATTGAACTCTTTGGCCTGAATGCCAAGAGTCATGTCTGGAGGAAACCAGGCACTGCTCATTACCTGGCCAGAGACATCTTTGATGATAACCTGCTCCAGAGCACTCTCGACCTCGGACTGGGGGTCCATCTTCCAAAAGGACAATGACCCTAAACACACAGCCAAGATAACAAAGGAGTGGCTTCAGGACCACTCTGTGAATGTCCTTGAGTGGTCCAGCCAGAGCCCAGACTTGAACCCGATTGAACATCTCTGAAGAAATTTTAAAATGGCTGTGCACCGACGCTCCCCATTTTACCTGATGGAGCTTAAGAGGTTCTGCAAAGAAAAATGAGACTGCCCAAAAATAGGTGTGCCAAGCTTGTAGCATCATACTCAAAAAGACTTGAGGATGTAATTGCTGCCAAAGGTGCTTCAACAAAGTATTAAGCAAAAGCTGTGAATACTTATGTACTTGTTATATTTTAGTTTTTAATAAATTTGCAAGAATTTCAAGCAAACTTTTTTCACTTTGTCATTATGGGGCATTATGTGTAGAATTTTGAAGTGAAAAGTGAATTTAATCCATTTCAGAATAAGGCTGTAACATGACAAAATGTGGCACAAGTGAAGCGCTGTGAATACTTTCCAGATGCACTCTGTTAGCATTATAAATGTTGGTGTGCTGGTCCAAGTATTTGAGGCTTGTTCAGCAGTTTTGAATAAACAATTCATATGTCCACCGATCAATCCTTTACTTTCTTAAAAGGACAATTCACCACAAAAGACGAATTTAGATTTTTCCTCTGGCCTGTAGTGTTATTTGTCCATCCAGTTTGTTTTTTGGTGTGAGTTTCCAAGTGCTGAAGATAGCAGTTGTAGAGATGTACTGTATATAATATTGCTACTTGAACGCTGAATTCACCTGATAATCCCGTGTTAGCTTCAAATGCATGCAACTCAACATCACACAGACTTTGTACTAGAGGGCTAAAAGGTTAAAGACCATTTAATATCCAATCTAACCGAATTGGAGTTCTCACATGCACTTTCGCCAGGAGAAAAGTTCAGGTGTGAAAACAGTCATTGTGACCTGTTTATTCACATGTGATGTAAATGGTAAAATGGTAAATGGACTGATTCTTATGTAGCGCTTTTCTACTCTCCCGGAGCACTCAAAGCGCTTTATACAACATGCCTCATTCACCTATTCACACCCATCCATACAAGCACTTTTTCTATGCTTAAATGCTTTCTATCTAACATTCACACACATTCACACTCCGATGGATGCATCAGAGAGCAACTTGGGGTTAGTATCTTGCCCAAGGATATTTGGCATGTAGACTGGAGCAGCCAGGGATGGAACCACCAACCTTCTGATTAGCAGATGACCTGCTCTACCTCCTGAGCTACAGCCACCCCATACAAAGTGTGATGAGCCTACAGTTAAAACCCAACCTACAGTATCGCCGCTCATCCTCTCCCCAAAGAGGAGTCCCACAGTGCTCCTTTGCAGACACTGATTAGTCCACCTCATCCCTCTGGAGACCGTGAGATCCTATATAGGCTATTTGTCGACAGGGTTATTCACTTACTGGCCCAGACAGCTGGCAGGAAGAAAGACTGTCTGTCAGCTGGCAGCCGCAGCACAGAGATGAGAAGCAACCTTCAGAGAGCTTTGATACATTAATGCAGTGAGATGAAACGCTGCACTCATCAGTTACCAATCATTTCAATCTTCTCATTAATCTACATGTCTGATCCCAACATCCTAATCAATTATAGTGACAAACAGCCACCTCTACTCACTGATGTGTTTTTGCTGTAATTATGCAACATGATCAAAACAAATTAAACTTGCAGTATAGTTTTGTAAATACTGATTGCCATGTATTTTATCTCTTTTTGAAATTCAATAATTAAACAGAAGTTTCTGCACAAAGACTCCACTGACTTTATACTTATTTTTTTTTCTTTTTTGCAACTAAAGTTTGGATGTCAGGGAGTGCTGCTAAACAGACAGAAATTAATTAGGATTTATGGAGATCTATAACTCAAGAATACCCAATGAAGTCTGTACCCTCCACTCACGTGTTTCTCTCAAACAATATGTTTTACAAAATAAAAGTCTGAATAAAATGGCAGTTTGGGTAGAGCGGTCAAATGACCAGGTTTCAATAACAGACTGTATATAAAAGATTTCCATTTAGCAAAGACTTACCACATTTAAATGGGAGGGGTGGATTGTTAAGTTACTAGCTATTGCCAATAAACCAAATTTGATTAGCAAGCTGCATCCATAAACTGTACAGGTACAATGCACAGCACACATTCCTGCTAATTAGTGTTGAAGTAACACACTAATAAAATACTAGAATTTAATTCACAAAAACTGGAGCACAGAATTCTTGTATCTCACAGCAGGAAATATTACTTTTTGGATGGTATTAAAAATGCACTAAAAGGCAACAACACCACAAACATAGTCAAGAAGTTGAGTTTTTTGCTCAAATTAGCTGAGGCCTACCAGACAAGCACTGACTACAGTTGTTTGTGTGTCAGCATATCTGTATTTCACAACAACCATGCCTCTAGCCATAGCAAAATCCAACTGGGTAAATTATATATAAAAAAAAAAAAAAGAAAAAAATCACCCACAGTACAGTTGTTATGAAGGGTGAAACCATCCATAGAAGCTAAAAGCATTTTTTTGGTACTAGCATATAATCATATTTATTTTTCCTGTAAAGTTGGACATTTTAACATGCGAGTCTTGACGAGATTAACTCGCTTTTGGAGCCAGCTTCAAGTAGCCATTAGAGGTACAGCATTTTTTGGCACTTAAGTATTGGCTTCGTTTTTCAGCTTGAATACTAAGCCGGATCTGGACCACAGGCAAATTCAAACAGGAAAGACAAACAATGGCCAGATGCTTCGTTTTATGAAGGAAATCAGGCACGAAAGCTAGCAAGTATCTGTGGAGAGAAACACAGGTACACAAATAGGTGGATAAACCGACACCGACAAAGTCTGAGGGAGTGACAAGAGTGCATATATAGTACATATGAGGAGCTGATAGGAAAGGGTAAACAACGGGAAACATAAGGGAGGAGTACTACAAAATAAAAACAAGAACTGACCCCATTTATTATATGCTTTGTTGCAAGAAAAGCAGCAGCAGGAAAGCAAGAAGATCGATCACATAACACAGAACACAAACTGGGAGAAAATATTTTCCCTTGGAATATCATTGCAGTTTAGTTTTATGGAAACTTTAGTTTTAGAAAACAGCATTTAAAACTAGACAATTTAGACTTTTCCTCATCTATTTCTGTCTATTTATCAAGATGCAGTTACTGTTTTAACCTTTATTTTAACCAAGAAGTCAAACTCTTGCCATCACTACAGCTGATGTTTCCAAAACTGGGCAACTCACACAAAAGCAATCTAGTTGGACATACAACACTATAGACAAGAGAAAAAAATGTGCATTTGATTTTGATGAAACTGTCCAGTGATAAGTGTTTTTTTTTTCCCCACATCTTTTTAAATATACTTGTTTTATTTATTTCATAGTTTTTTTTCTTTGCTAAAAATTTTTTAAAAAGCAAGACGAGTGCTGCCATGACTCTGCTGGTAGGAGATGGTCACCAACAAATTATAACTAAGTCTGTAAGAACACATCATTCTGAAAAGAGTATGGAAGAACAAACAGTACAACATCAGTCAATTTCCTGTGTTTCTTGAAGATGGAAAGAGATGGCTTGGGTGAATAATTTATGTCCATCTAAAAGCCATCTCTCAGCCAATTACTGCCAGAGCAGCCCATTTTCCTCAAGGGCCAGTGTGCTGTGGACCCTAAATCTCTACAGTCCTTAACAAAAACATTGTAAAGCCACTGACAACACGTGGAAACAGAGGTGAGAAATAGGCAGCAAGCCCTGTGATCCCATTGTGAGCATGCTTTAGTGGCAATTTTTTAAGCTAAAAGCCTTTAATAGTTCTCAGTCTTTGGTTTATCATGCACCATCACTTGCACTGCTGTTGATGTACTATGGAGAGAAGACATAGTACTATGTCCCTTCTATTCTGCTCATTTCCACCTCTATATTTTTGTGGACTCTACTAGAGTAGCTTTGCATGATTCACAAATCAAGAGTAGGAGCCTGATTTATAGCAGCTAAAAGCAAAGTTCAGGCTAATTAAACTGATATCTGCTGCAACTGATTTCACATGTAAAGGAAAATTAACAAGATCTAAAAGTAAATGCACAGAATAATGTCAAGCTAGCAAAGCAAATAGACTGAGTGTCAATGCAATGCAGAGAGAATTTATCCCGAGAGAATAACCAAAGTGAAGAATAAACACAATTACAGCAGAGGGGCATCAAGTTAAAAAAAATTCTGAAAGTAAATTGTCTAATTACGGATTGTAAGAAGGAATTTTTAACTCTAATGGGGCATCCATACTGGAAGTGATTCATCCATTCTGAATTACTTTGCAGTGGACAGCTGGTCACTAACAGATATTCCAGTCTCCGATTGCCTAGGTAAAGTTGACGTATTTACCACCAATGGTATCCTTTGGTAGTCTCATTGGTAGTCACTTCAAAAGTTTAAACTCAGGACTGCCCAATTCACATTTTCAAGTTTTGAAGGCGCTAAATGTAGCTGACTTTCTATGGTGTCTGGTTAACACATTGCTGCTAATTGGTTCCGGTGTTGATGCCCCTTAAATCCACTCATGGCATGCAGCAGGACAGAATATGATTTAATTATGTCCAATCTCTCCATCAAGGTTGCCTTCTTGTGCACCTCTGGACTGCTTTAAGGGTCCTGAAGTGTCTGAAGGAGAACTTTTGGAAGAAAAGACTTGAACTGCAGCATATACCATGTAAAATGTCACTGTCACTGCAGGAGATCTAGCACACATTGCAGAAACAATGAGAAGTTCCAGGGAGCAATTTAAAAACAGCAGCGATGCTAGAATAGGTCCAGAGGTGCAAAATTAGACAGTCTCAAAGGGGAGATTGGCCACATGAGTTTGTGATCACACACTGTACAGGGAACATCATCCCCTTCTGAATGGTTGCTGTTCTGATCTGCTGATGTAATGTTCAAGCCCAGTCACTGAATTTTTATTTGTGGAATCCAGTAGAGTAGCTTTGCATGATTCACAGCTCAAAATCATCCTCATTTACCTTATACTGGGTCTTGGTGCAGCACCTCAGTTCATCCTCAGTCAGAACCAAGCAGTTTTAGCCCCTCCCCCTTTAAGGCCACCAAGCAGATGGGGCTTCTAAGAGAGATATACTCTTTCTTTAGCATCATACAGATCCAAGAGTAGAAAAAAAAGCGGTCTGAAACAGTGTTAATTTCATTGACGAATAATCTTCGTCATAGTTTTCGGCAACAACCTTTTTTTCTGACGAAAACAAAACGATAACTAAACAAAAACTAATGTGCAAAGACAAAAACTACGATGAAATGTGTTGACGCTTTCGTCAACGAATAAAAACTGGATGAAAATGATCTGGAGAGAGGAGATCCAATCAGAAGTAATCTCTGTGTGCAGTAAAGTTAGACGCACACAATTTGATCTGCCCCCGACAAACAGGGTGGGGAGGAGGGAACTCCCATGCTCCCTCTTTCTCATGAAAACGTGACAAAAAGTCAACCCATGGGAAAAAGAGAAGAGTAGATATGGACACATTTCACA
>VUQS01028861.1:0-11871 GCA_015108495.1 Heterochromis multidens | reverse complement strand
TGTGGACAGGTGTCTTTTATACTCATAACGAGTTCAAACAGGTGCCATCAATACAGGTGACGAGTGGAGGACAGAGGAGCCTCTTACAGAAGAAGTTACAGGTCTGTGAGAGCCAGAAATCTTGCTTGTTTGTAGGTGACCAAATACTTATTTTCCACCATAATTTGTAAATAACTTCTTTAAAAATCAGACAATGTGATTTTCTGGATTTTTTTTTTCTCATTTTGTCTCTCATAGTTGAGGTATACCTATGATGAAAATTACAGGCCTCTCTCATCTTTTTAAGTGGGAGAACTTGCACAGTTGGTGGCTGACTAAATACTTTTTTGCCCCACTGTATATATAAAAATACAGTATCTGTGAGAGTTTCTGAGCACCTAAAAGATTAAATTTTGTAAAAGAATTGTTTGGCTGGCCCTCGTTTTTTACACCTTTCAACAGCTTGTCTGAAAGTTAACACCTGGTTTTAGGGTTAAGCTATGAAGGGTTATGATTAAACTTTGGGGTAATAAGCTTTGAGAATGCATGTCCTCACAGCAACAGTCAAACAAACATGCCTCTGTGTGCATGCTTGCTCCATCCTCGACACACAGAATGGAGCAGGCACTCATTGGGAAAACACTGATAGTAGAAAACAACTTTTAGCCAAAATGTGACAACCACTCATTTAAACTACCTCAAACTTGGCACTACACTTACTCAGGTCCCCGGCAATACACCCACGAATTTTGAAGTGGAATCAAAGGAATGGTGCTTGAGATAGGTGAAGAAGATTCCTCCTTTGTCGCTTAACAAAAAGTGAGTATCTTTCTAACTTTGGGCCAACCTGAAGGACAGTGAACTGGAAGCCAACTTGAACCAGGCCACAAGACACAATCCAGGCAGCTGAGTATGCATATTAGCCACACTGTTTCAACTTATTAAGCAAAACAGATCAGGTACCTGCTGCATCACTCCCAGCATTGTTTGAATGAGAGTGCTCCCTAGTGGTTAAACCCAGAACAAAAAACCAAGAAGGGGTTCCAGGCAGTGTGTAATTAAAATACTAATTAAACCCAGCACAAGTCCAAACAAACCACCTAGGTTCCCTTTCAGTCTGCACAGTATTAAATACAGGTGAAGAAGACAGAAGGCCTGCAGCCAAATTTTTGCCTTCTGTTTTGGTGTCCATATGTGATGCCCATAACAGCAGTTAGTGAAAGCTTGTGGAGCCACTGCCTACTTTTTTAAAATGCATGCACAGACACAGTGGATTAACAGGAGACCAGTGTATCAGTGTAGAGTCCTGGATGAGGTCCAGCTCAGTTCTGAGACATCTGTTTTTTACGGTGGAAAAGGCAGCTAATCCTGTGTGGGATTCTGCAGCCTCTCTGTTCATCAAGGAGTCAGCCACGTGTTTGTTTTACATCAAAACATCAGAGAATTGATACTAAGCACATGCAGGATTTATTTTGATTTCATTTATTTATTTATTTATTTTGAGGAGATGTGTGTGCACATGAATATTGTATTGTCACAATGTAATTCAAAACAGGAAACAGACAGCAGAATCTCAGATGAAAGGAGCCTGCAAGTGTGACAAAAGCAGTGGCAGAATAGCTCGTGACATTTCTGTCACTGTTTTAACACTTTTGGAAGACACAAGTTGAATGTGTAATCATATTTTCCAGCAGTGTGAACATCTGAAAATAAAGTCTGATGTAAACCAAAAAAACAAAAAACTTACTGTTTTGATTAAACCGTAACATTCTTTGTTAAACTGTAACATTAAACTGTAACATTCTCTCTTCGTTGTAAAACGGAGAGATACAGAAAATCATTCGCACCCACAGCCATCAGGCTTTACAATTCTCATATAAATAGCAGATGAGCTGTCAGACAAATGAATTTCCCTCTGGGATCAATAAAGTTATTCGTATTTGTATTAAAAAAAATGTCAATGAATGAATTAAGTAAATGCATAAAAGAAATAAGCAGGAAACAGTGGGAATATTTGTAGTGATATGTCACAGAATACATAAACTGATAAATTAAGTATAACAATATTTCAGGCAGGCCATGAAGTCAAGCTCCATTGATCCTGGCAGATCAGCTGTCTGCCAATCGCAGCTGATGGCTCAGCTGATATCCTGCCATACATGGGAAGCTATGGAAGATGCTTTAGCCTGACCACAGTTGATGCACATCTTAAAGTCGCTTTGCAACCCACTTGCACTTCTACACTCAGATCCAGAAGTATTTGGATAATGACACATTTTTGTAATGTTGCCTCTCTACACCACCACAGTGGATTTTAAATAAAACAGTCAAGATGTGAGTGTAGTTCTGTCATGAAATGCAGGAAGATAGGACCCAAATGCAGACTGCAGAGACTGACTTGAAGTTAACAAAAGACAAGCCTTTATTGTGGCTGATAATATCCAGATCACAAATTTACCAAAATCCCAAAAGCACTGGAGAAAATAACAGGGACCACCCTAGGAACAACAGGTCAGGAACACAGTATGACACAACAAAGACCACAGCCAAACTGAGGCCATAAATATACACCAGGTAATGAGGGAAGTGGAAACTGGAGGAAAACTAAACACAGCTGAACACAATTAAGGTAAACTACAGGAAGTAAAACTAGAGACAATGCATGGGAGACCAAGTAAAACAGGAAATAATTAGAAACACTAAATACGAGGACAGCACAGGACAAACAGATGAAGAGACACTGAGGGATCAAATAAACTTGAATACAAATAGAAGCAGGAACTAAGAACAAAAAACTCAAAATACTAAGGAAATACATAAAGATAAATGGAAGTAATAAGCAAACTAAGAATCAGAGAATACTCAAAGAGTTCAGAAACTCTAAACCCTGGGTCCATGACCCAGGACCATGACAAGTGCAGACTTTAAGCTGTAATTCAAGGGGTTTAACAAAAGTATTGCATTCAGTGTTTACAGCTATGAAATTTACACCTAATTCTTCCTAGTGCAAAAATACTGGACCCAGATTGGCTTGTCACAAAACTGGACAAATCTTCAGCTGGTGGCACATAAGCAGCTCGAACATGAAAGTGAAGTAATGTAAAGAAAAACACATTTTTAATTGGGTCACATTTGAAAAAGCCTTCTGAAGTCACAAAGGCTGGTTTCAAGTGTTGTTTCTTGAGTATCTTGCAATCTTGGGAGAAAGCCTAAGGTCAACTTTCTGCCCATTTTCTATACACTCTGTCTGCATGATGCTTGTGCTGTTACTCCTTCTACCTGCATCTCTGTTTTCTAACATCCTCACATTTAAAGTCTCTTGAACGACTGATGTGGTTTCCTTCTATAAGAGGTGGACTTCAAGACAGAAGGAAAACCCTGGATGGGTCTAGCTTCTCATAAGTCCTCTGTTGCATCATTTGAAATTATTACAGGCAGTTGTATTATTTGGTGACACTTCTGCACTCAATTTATCTGGTAATGAAAAACATTTACTACCTCTGGCTACAACGGTTTTGAAAAGAATGAGTGGAAGGACCCTCATTTATTCTGTAAAAGAAACTGAGTAGAAGGATTCTGCATTTTTTAAAATGATCAACGGCAAAAATGCTTCATGCAAACATAACAATATTGAAGTAATATGCAGCATAATTCAGCAAATACACTCTATTATGAAGTGATGTTTTGCCTTTCATTTGGATGATGCTATCTTGATCATGACTTTATCTGTATTCTTCGGATGCCTGAAGTAAACTCCCCTGTAGACTGTGCTTTATCCTCATACATGTGCTCCTCATCATTACATTTCCTCTTACTTTCACCTCCTCCTTCCCACTAATGAATCTCACTAATGTAATCTGATCATCATCATTACCATCGCCATCATCTGTATGGATTTCCATTAAAATAAATACCACTATAAATCTTCTTTAAGGTGCAGCATAACAATTACAGGGATAGAACTAAATGTGGAAGAATTATACTTAAAGTATTAACTAAGTTTCTGTATGTGCTGTCTCCAGCCCAGCCAGTCAGTACCTGAATTATTCATAATTTACTTAGTTATTTTTCATTTGTTTACATATTTTAGCATAACATGCATTTATGATTTAAGCCTCTGTATTTCCTGGCTGTGAAAAAGTGAATCACCCTTAAAAGGTTCTTGGTACCCTTTACCTTAACTCAAAGAAAAATCTAGTTTGCAGTTCTTTGATTAAAAATCAGAGGAAACTAAATATATATGCAGTTGTGCAGTGAAGGATATAATTAGATGAAGCAGTGCTAAATTAAATGACCAGGGGAAAGGTTTGAAGTTAAATTGACTTTTGATTCAGATTAAATTATAACAATGGTGGTATTAACATCGGAACATCGGCAGGGACAGTGGTGGTGGCGGCGGTTACTTTCACACTGGGAACTATGATGTTCTATTTGTGTATGTTTCGTTTGTGTAATTTTTGCCTTTATTGTTAATAAAGTAACTGAAAACACTCCAAGTTTCCCAAACATTGTGATTCTCCTCACAATAAAAGAACCTCAGTGCAACCTTAAGGGTAATGGTACTCTTAACCAATTATTTCCATGTGATGTTATTTTACATAAAATACCAAAAGTGCCCTCAAATTTCACTTAAAGCTGCTTTTTTGTAGTTTCTGGCTATGTGGGGGCAGTAGATCAACCTCAAAACACAAGTTTCAGCTGCTTCTGTAGTCACTACATATATTTGACTTGGCAGATTTTTTACACCAGATGCCCTCCCTGAAACAACCCCCAAGGGGTCTCCTCCTGGGATTGAACCAAGACTCTTTTGCTTGTTAGGTAAATGTGTAAACCACTACACTAGGGAGCCTCTAATTCTAACATAAAGTTAATAAAAATCACGCAGAAAGTGGAAAGCGAAGGAAAGGGAGAAGTTAAATCAGGCTGATTGCAGGAGCACTTTGGAGGAATCGCTTTGACCTGCTCAGTTACAGCGACATCCTCCTTGTCTGTTTGGGCACCTAGAAAAGCTAAATGTCATTTCTTTCCTGCTCTCCAGGCTTTATGCTTTGCCTTCTAACCTCTTCACCTTGTACTTCAGACAATGAAGCCCCGCACAAACACAAACACCCATACCACTCGAAACTGACACCAACACACACACAAACTGAACTGTATTCATTTTAAATGAAATGTTTTCTATTCTCCTCCACTGAACACATTTACCCATACACACACAACAACCTCATATATTTCGTTAACTGACAGACTAAACATTAAGTGATTTGTTAAAGAATATTCAGCTTTATTGCCGGAACTCTGATGTCTAATTTGGATCTGTTAATGTTTTCTTGGGCTTGTTGTAAGTGATATTATTCCTTTGGAGTCAAGCCCAATGTTTACACAGAGATCTGTTTGTCCACACCAGGTTCTCTTTCTCTTCATCAGGTAACATTTGCTGCTATTGTTTTCAGTCTGTTTCTGTTTGGTACTGGAAGCCTACAGTGGATTTATCTGAGCTTTTTTGCTGACAACATGAACCTGTAGTAGCTCTAAAGAAAGACAGTAAGAGAAGAAGCTTCATGCTGGAAAACAAAAATTACTCTGAAAGAGCAAGCAACATCTTCCACACATTTGATGCATTGTTGATATAAATACTGTAATACTCTCACCCACTGACTGCATTGCCTTTGTGTTCATTTTCCTAATATTCCCGCCCATTTGACAGACCCTGTCCCTTGTCTGATCCAGGTCTGACAGGTTTTCACCCTTGGTATTGAATTTATATTTCAGAATCAGTTCCTCTTTAGGTGAAACATTGTTTGAGTCCCTCCCTGTTCCAGCCATCAACAGCAGCAACTGCTTTAGATTCATTAATATTTATAGGCTAACACAGGATTTTACAGGCCGACCTGTCGCGGCTGTTGTAACTGCTGCTGTAAAACTGCATCTTAGATGCCGAAGCACTCCCTTCACAGCTGACTCTTGGCACAGCTGAAGCAATCGAGCCTAAATGCTCACACAAATTCACACACACACAGCGACTTGTAGTGATTTAAGTTGAAAATCTGCTCTTGAAGGAGAAAGGGTGATTTTTTTTTTTTTTTACTACAATGTTAGGGATCTATCTGCAGTGTTCTGTGTGGCATTTTTTCCCTATAAACCATGTAGTGTTAACATACTGGCCCAAAGAATGTCCTCCACATTAAAATGAAGCCAGTTTCAGATCATTCTGCCTGTCAACTCACATAGCCATCTCTGTGAGAGGTGATCTTACCCATTAAGAGTAGAACTATTTTCCCCTTGAGTAACACTGTCTTCCAGGTTTGTGACCATGACAGGGAAATTGTCTGTGTTATGGAGGTGAGCAGGGCTCACCTTGTGCCCTGATGAAAGACATATGCTATTAACAACTAATGCCTTATCAGATTTGTCAGGCAACTGAATCCAGTAGTTTTCCCTCACATTAAAATGCATGCTCCTTACCTGTGAGTGCTCCTACAACGAGTTAACTGAAGCCATTTTCTGCAATGCCCTGGTCCAAGTTTATTTGTATAGCTCTTAATCACAGTTACAAAACGCCCACGTTATGGAACAACAAATGTGAAAATGTGTTTGAATCTGCTGCCACACAATGCGTGGATAAAATACAATGCTTTAACAGAAGGAAGGACTCGGAGCTGTGGTTTTTCCTGTTTATGTATGGACTGGATAAGAGGTGACAGAGAGACTCGTTAAATGGTGGGTCATGTCATCCCCAGGAAATTTTGAGCATCAGACGCTTCATTTCCTATGTTTTTATTCATCAGTTTGTGCCTTTTCTGGATGAATTTTTATTACAAAAAATCAGACACAAGATAACAGCTGAACATACGTTGGAAAATAATGCAGAGAGGCCTCTGCCTCTTATTCCTCCACTTTTCTCATTCAGTGTTATCGCTGTTGCTTTGATGTCCATGTAGGCTCTTCTGTCCTACTTTGTGTTTGTGTGGATCCAAACACGAGAATCCCAATTTAATGAGTTGAAAATTCTTTCTAAGCTAGTAACCTGCTTAAATGTTCAGGTGTCACATGTTCAAGTCAATGTTTAAGAACAACGGGGTAAGAATTGCTAGTTTTAAAATAAAAACAACTTATTTTGTTTTTTTTAGCAAGGAATTCCTCACAGGTCTTTTGAAAGAAAGGGGACACAAATTATAAAGTAAATATTTTTAAGTAGTGACTACTTTTGAGGTATTTTGAAGGAAAGGACAAAAACTAGTTCCTAATCTTAAGGGGTATGGGTACAGGCTGTATTATAGAGTATCCCAAACCTCACCTTCTGACATCGTAATCATACTATAAATAGTGTGTTGTATTATGAAGCATTTTAACTGTGATTCTGTTTCATTTTAATGACTAACCTGTTTCATGTAGATTTCTGTTCAAAACCTTCTGCACAGTCAAAACATGTCACACTCATCTGTGTTTTGCAATGACTTTTATGAATTATGTATGTCTCAATTATGTTTTTCAGCCTGACTTAAAATAAGACAGACTAGCAAAAGTGTCTCAGGTATCTTAAGTCTTAAGATGAATAAGCAAACTATCAAAAATACTACTTGAAGAGCATTGGCTCACAACTTGCTCTTTTTCTGGATTTCAGACTTTCTGATAAAGATTTAAAAGAAAAGACAACAACGACTTATTATTGGACATCCTTCTCCTAGCTATTTGCCTTGCTGCATGTACACAGCAGCAGAAACTGGGTGTGGCTGTGTGGGTCCTCCTGCTTCCCTCCTGGTATCTACACCTGTGGTGACCGGGCCAGTCAGTCGGGTTGTTGCTGCTGATGGTGTCAACATCACTGATCCACAGTAGCAGAGGCACCCACTGCCAGCAAGCAGGACTGCCAATCAATCAGCCAATCAGCAGCTTATCAGCTCATCATTCACAGCATCTTTTCTTATCTGCAAACCTATGCAAAGTAGTAATGACCTAATTAGAGTGACACTCACACTTGCTGGCAGCTGTGCTGGTACAGTCAATGAGGTGGCTCATTGTGATGAATGGATGGGCGAGGGTTTTTCCTAGTGGAATTCTCCCACCTGCACTCGTCAAACATTTGGTTAATTAAGTCAAGAACTTGTACTCGTCCACTGGGAGTTTTCACATCCAGATAAAATGAAGTGGAAACAACTCAGCTCCAAGAACCTGCAATGTTTTTCCAGCAGGTCACACAGTTGAATCATTTTGCATATCCTTGAACTTTTCCACATGATTTTTGGAATTTAATTTTCAGCTAGGTCTGATTCAGTGACACCAATTTGTTTTCAGTAAATGAATGTCAGTCCATTACTTTGGTCCCAAAAATCCAGTCTCAACTGCCACTGGCATCAAATTTTGTTGTGATATTTGTGTGGCTCATGGATGATGAAGATAAAGCTTAGTGACCATGGTCATATCTCCTTTCTCTAGTGCCAAAAAATGTTTTGGGGTTTTTAGACTCTGCATGTATTTGGATGCATTATCATAAGATCTGGTTCATGTTCTCCTCAGGATTTTGCACAAAAAAAAAAAAATTTCTGAAAGGTTTTCTTAACATACTTTAAACAAATGAATTAGAAGAATATCCCGTTCATCTTCCTGCTCTATTTTTAATAGCTAGGAACGCTATTAGACTTCACACTCAAACATTTACTTTTACACTGTGGGCTGGAGCTTCTGTTGGGCATTACAGCATGGACTTTGGATGACTCACACGGTATGTCTTTCTACATTTGTTTTGAGACTGAAATGCTGCCTCTAACCAGTTATCCACCCTCTAACACTTCTGAAAAATTGTCCGTGGTGGGGTCTGGAGTCTATCTCAGCCACCATATGTTTGAAATAAAACACGAGACGTTCACAGTTTTAAAAATACATTTTAAATGTGAGGGGAGATGCTGCTGAGTCCAATCAGAAGCCATCTGGCCTCCTGGGTTGGATGTTTCAGCACCGCGCACACCCTCGTTCTTCTGGTGTAATTGATGCTTTTGTTTGTGATTTCCAGAAAGATTTACCTGTCAGAAACAACCTTTAAGAGAAACCATTCGAGGAGGCTATACACACGTAAGGGTTTTCTCTTCAGCTCATATATATACTAAGAATTAGGATTACACTGTTTCCGCCAAAAATCTGTTTAATAACAGGTACTCGGGTTACCTAAATTAAATTCGTCACCTCTCAGTCACTCCTGCAGGACTGATTTGACTGCAAACCCGAGTGTTTTAAGTGTGTGTAAAATAATAATAATAATAATAATAATAATAATAATGTTCCAGGACACCAGTCGCGCTCATGATTGTTTGCTTGATCGCCAACCAAAAGTCGTTCAGTCGCCTTTCGATTTAACACAACGTCACTATAAAGTCTCTACGTGGCACCTCGGGCACACTTAAAGCCCCTGTAGGAGTGTAGGAGTGTTCTGAAGGCCTGCGGGTCATTGGTCAACAGGACGCTCGAGCATCTCTGGCTGTAGCAGCCGCCTCCTTCTCTGCCACAAAACCCCACACACAGCATTCAAGCCGGAGACTTGGCGGACTGCACTCTCTCTTCAGGAGGAAAACGAGAAAAAAAACTTTTGGTCAAGAGTCTGATGGGCGGCTAGATCTGGGGTAAAGTGATCATTGGCTGTGTGTGGATTATCGATAAGTGCAGAGAGGAATGGGTTCTTGTCATTAATTATTTATATACTCCTGTAAAGCGGCGGGGATGCGAGAGAGACGCCGCAGCGGCGAGGATCGCCCGCTCTGAACCGAAGGAGTCACCGGCAGATGATGTCCCAATGTGAGAGTGCTTCCAGAGGAGACGAAGGAGAGGACGCAGGAGGATGAAGAACGGGGGAGAGGGATCGAGAGCGGCAGAGGTGGAATATAATGAAGTTGAGTGGGAAAGGACTGTGCACCGTCCTCTCCAGCACCCTCCTCTTCGTGTGCGCCCTGAGCGAAGTTGTCGTTGGATTAAGATGCGTCTCGTTGGGATCTACGGTGAAAGCGCATTTCCACCTCGGCGCCGCGGCCGGGGCTTTCTACTCCGGGCTACTTGTGGGAATCGGGCAGGTCATGCTGGGTTCCGCGCTGGTCTGTTGCATGGAGAAGCCCGGCTGCAGGAATTTCTTTCTCCTCGGTGTTGTGGTCTTCTTGTTGGGGGTCCTCACCGCCTTCTCCGGCGCGGTTGTGGACGGGGACACGGCTTCTCTGGTGGAGAGGAAATATTCCCATTACTGCTTCCACTCTGTGGTGCTGAACCCTGCCTGCGAGCAGCTGAGGGATTACCAGCGGAGTTTGGTCATCTCCACTGTTCTCAGCACCTTGGAGTGCCTCCTCGGGCTCATCAACCTGGTGATCATCAAAAGGTACAAAACAGCGCAGTTTTCTAGGAGCAGACAGTGTCAGAGGCAGAGAGCCGGGGCGATCATCTTCAGCGAGGAGCGGGACTGCTCCTCGGCGGATTTCCAGCCGGTGTCTTACATCAACCTGGGTGTTTTTAATGTGTTTGACGAGACAGGTGCAGAAGTGCAGTGCGGGGGACACCCGTCAATCGAGCTCCCGGGATACTCGCCCACGGACCCGGAGCTCAATCATTGCTTTCCTTACTCCTATTCGATCCCCATTGAACTGCCACCCGCATACGAAGACATTTTCCCCGCTGAGGCATGCAACACATAGCCGCTCTGGAGCAGCCCCAGCAGCGCTTCCCTCTGCTGTGACAATCAATGACTTTACGCTTTAATAAACCCTTCCTCCTCCTCCAACAATCCCAACAAAAAGCAGTAAGTTACACAGGACGACGAAGTGGATTTTTTTTTCACATGATTCCTTCTGATTTTCTTTTCTTACCTCTGCCTGTTAGCTTCTATTGAACATCACCAATCAGACTGATGTAGATAAACACATCATCCAGGCCCAGACAGTGCAGGCAGATCAAGGCCCATAAACGCAACAGCTTGCTAGTATAACAAAAGCAGAGTTTGTGTTCTGAATGTTTGCTGTTAACGTTTTTACCTGTGAATAAACTGTGTATTTAACCTCATCTGAAGTCATGAAGCTGCTGCCAGTTTAGCTTTTGTGCTGGTGTGTTCACTCTAAACTTCAAGTCTAAAGGTTCAAGCAGACCTCTTCCAGATTCTGAGGACAGGTGGTGGAGTGTAATTAGTGAATGTGTCACGTCCATCAATCCAAGCAGTAATTTTCTAATCCATAAGAATTCATAATCAGCTGGGAAAATACCTCAAAAAAGGCTCTAAGTGGAGTCACATCTTACACTTTAAAGGCACACTCAAGTGATTTATTATTACTGCACTCCAAAGAGCAGGGTGACTAAAAAGAAAGAGAGAAAGTTAAAAAAAAAGGGGTAAAATCCAAGAAGGTAAAGCCCAAATATCCACACCTTTAGTCCCAAGCTTTAAAAACACAGGATCCATTCATTTCCCATAAAGCAGCTGCAAACTTGTATTTTTTTTTTCCACACCACCAGGCTTTCTGTTAGTAATTGATCTCTTTGCCCAATCAGACATAACCCTGGTGACATCATTATGGCATCATCAGGGCTACTTTTGTTTTTCGACTTTGGATAGTTTTTCTCTGGAGCCTTTAGAACAGCTCTTGGAACTGGCTGCTGAGACCTCATGAGTCGACTTAGTTTGACATGTAAAATCTGTGGAATTTCTTTTTATGGCTTTGCTTTTGTGAATGACACAATAGATTGTGATAATGCTGATAATGAGTGTGTGAGGTTCAGGAGGAAACAGAGGCGTCTCAGGCAGTCTAAGCCTGAATGCGCTTCACTTTTCTTTTTTTTTTGTGATTTTGAAGTAACAGGCGGGTAATGACACAAAATCTCTCAATTCAGGGGATCAGGCCGGCTGTCCGGATGTGATGCGGCCCCTACGCA